>JBAMCI010000079.1:0-83189 GCA_037075265.1 Drosophila nigricruria
CAAACATGCATTCTAGCATATTGCACACATACGTACATATATATGTCAGAGCGTCAGAGGTTCGAGAGGGCTGGCGCTGTGTCGGGGCGTAACAACAGTGTGCGTTGCTGCGTCTTCGAGTACTGCGCAATATGATGGCATTGGGAAGTCCCGTTTTAGCGGGTCGACAGCGTGTTGATGCGTAATAAGAACACGTGTGCGTTGGTGCGTCTTTAGATATTTGACAGTTACCGTTTTAGCGGGGCGACAGCGTTGCGTCGCTGTCGCCGAGTGTGTTTCGGGAGTAGGCTTGAGATATAAGAGACACAAGAGTCAGTTGTGTTTGGGTTCTCAGAGCGACCGAAACTCGCTGCGCTAAGTAATGGAAACGAATCTTAATGCTACAACATATACATTTAGAACAATTAAATAAACTGGTGAATATAGAAAATATACTTTTGTGTTCTATATAAAAAGCTATTCGAAAACCTCGATAGCTCAACATTTGGTGACCCCGATGTGATCTATATATATATAAATATATATATATATATAAGTTCTTCTAGTTACCGTTTGCGCATTAACCGTTTTATTTCAATTACTTTGTACCGCTACTTATTGCATAGTCGTCAGACACACAATCGTTTCGACTTGCAATACAGTGCCGTCCATAAAAGCAGTACCATAAAAACAGTACAGGTATTAAATAGTGGCGATTTAATAAAGAGTTTTTTTGATAACCCAATTAATAAACCAATTTTAATTAATTTTTGAGCTGTGATTCTCGCCTAAGCTCGCGATCATTCTTCGATTACGGCACGCATAAGCTCTGTGTAGTTACGCTTGTGCCGTTAATGTTCTCTCGTTGTCATTGCACTCGTTCCGTTCGCCAACAGTATAGTCGCTTCCATAAAATCCGTGTCGGTGCGCGTTAGTTGATACACGTGAATTTACATGCAAACACGTACAGCTATCAAATCATACTTCTGCTGCCATTTGCATACCAACACTTTCAAGCCATACCATTACTTCTTGTGTGCGACGTCTACTCACCATGGCGAATTTAGAAGCTACCACAGTTGCGCCTGAAGAGCGAGTGAGTTTTTATAAGCTCAAGGTTAAATCGGTATTTGAGCGTTTAAAAATTTTGCAAATTAAAGTTGAAGCGGAGGAGCTTACCGATCATAGTGACAGCACCTTAACAGTTTTATTGGAGCATATTGGCAAGTTAAGCAGTTACTTTGGTGAAGCCCACGACCTAGAGGAGCTTGATTTTGATGAGATGCACAGTGACTTGCGCATTGATTTCGATGACTTAATATTGGTCATGCAGTCTTCAATATTGTCTGAAATTCAGAGCCGCAGCACTCAAGTGCCTCATAGTTCCACGCTTAGTAGACCAATGACGCATATGCAGGCTCCCGCTTCTAAACTACATTCCGCACCTGCGCTGCCGCCATTAAAATTACCTACGTTCAGCGGTGTATATGAAAAATGGGCCGATTTCTACTCAATGTTTTCAACAATCATTGATAGTCGACCCGAAGTCAGCAACATGGAAAAGCTTCAACATTTACGATCCTGTCTAGACGGCGCAGCGTTGGACACAGTTCGCTCTCTGGAGATTTCAAACGATAACTATACGAAGGCCATAAGCCTATTGAAAGAAAGATATGATAATCGACGTTTAATTTTCCAGGCACACATCGTAAAGATCTTGGGGCTGAAGAGAGTAGAGAACGGATCTACCAGCAAGTTGCGAGAATTATCGGACAGTTTCAATGTGCATATGCGTGCACTCAGCAGCCTGGGCACAACAGAGCAGATAGCCAGCGCCATGATAACTCAGGTGCTGCTACAGAAGTTCGATGTGGCCACACTAGCTAAGTGGGAAGAGAAATTGGAGGATTTAGAGACGGCATCTCGTATACCTACATGCGAAGAAGTTTCTTCATTTCTTGAGCTCCGTTGCCGGACCTTGGAATCGATGGAGTTTGCTATGACGAACTATTCATCCAGCAAGCCTGTGAATAGTAGTAGCAAATTTGTCACCAACAGGTCAGCATTCCATGAACCGGACCACAGCGCACAGAGTTGTGTCTTTTGCAATACGCCAGAGCATACTATCTACAAATGCTCAAGATTTGCAAACTTGTCACGTAGTCTACGCCTGAATAAGGTCAAAAGGGCTGGACTATGTTTGAACTGCTTAAAAGTCGGCCATCAGTCGCGACAATGTGGCTCGGGCGGCTGCCGAGTCTGTGGAGTCAAGCATCACACGCTTCTCCACCTTGGCAACTCCAGCACATCACAAGCAGTAGCTATGTCAAAGCAACATTCGTCGTCATCAATGATGCAGGGCATTCCTACGCAACCCCCAGCCCCATCTACTACTCTCCTAGCCCAAGATCTGATCAGCGATGTTGTGCTCCTAGAGACCGCAGTGGTCCTGGTAAAAAATCGGTTTGGTGAATTAGTTCCTTGTCGTGCACTTTTGGATTCAGGCTCACAACTGCATTTTATTACAGCTAGATGCGCCCATCAATTGCAGCTCAAAAGGACAAAGTCATCCTCAGCTGTCTATGGTTTAGGCGACTACAAAGTGGCCACCGATGGAAGTACGGTTAGCGTCTCCACTCCATGTATGCAAATAGCTTCATAGCCACGATAGTCTCGAATGTAACTGGCAGACAGCCCTGTTCTGATGTGAACATAAGCACTTGGAACATACCGCCAAACGTAACTCTTGTCAAGTGGTTATTCGCTAAATGAAGTTCTAATGTCAGGTCCTGTCATTCAGCCGAACATTCAGGAATAATATAGGCGGGCACGTATTGATTGTATTGCTCCAACGCGACTCTCGCTCTTGGAAAGGGCTCAGAGACGGACTTAGTCTGTCTCTGTCGCTATTATGTATTCAGCGATTGGCTCGCGGCGCTCTCACGTCGATCATCGGCGACCGTTGGCCGAAGTACCGTTTGTGGGCGCGAGAAAGTAGTATACACTTTCACTCGTATGCCAACAACGGTGCTTTGGCCAATGAGAGGCTGCCACGCAGATTTGGGCGATTTGGCGTCGCGCCAAATCACGTGATGCTGCCGTTATTGTGGACACGAGCGGCAGACGGGCCCCGCTCCAGAGCCGAGCTGGCGCCGTCATAGCGCGAAGCAGGGCCTGCGTCGCTGCTACAAAAAGGCGCCCGCAACTCGGCCCCGGGAGAGTCACAACGTGAAAAAGAGGAAAGTAAAAGTATTAAGTGCAGAAGGAACCAAACGCGAGTGAAGAAGTGGACATCGCGGCCAAGGACTTTAAATGGAAGGACATTGTGGAATGTGAGAGTGCGTTAAAACGTCTACCTGTGATCCTGTGGAAAGATGTGCTTTACTAAGCGTTAGATTGTAAACACATATAGCATGTAAATAAGCCTCAAGAAGTGAGCAAATATTCGAATCGCAAACCATAAAACTCTGAATTATTATTTATCGCAAGGCGCTACATATAAATTTATGGTCACGAACGCACAGTCGGCTGAGTTCGGCCCGGCTTAAACTAGGGATAAACCGAGTTTCGTTACAATATTTGGGCCCAGCATAATTTTTATTCCCACATTGCATTCTTCAACATTCTTTACTTACACTCTTTCGCCTAACTTTACTGTAATTAGTCTGTTTAGTGAACTCTATGAATAAACACTTCCGTCTACGTCGCGCTGAGTTTTATATACGGCTCGTGGCTTTGTAGAATGCTCCACTGGAAAATGCTCTTGATCCTACATTTTGGCGCCCAACAAATTTCCATTAGAGGGCTAAATTGGAAACGTACATCTTTTGAACCAACTGTACATTGTTTGGAACAATCTAGCATACAAGCGCTGCTGTGCATACACTAATTTCACTCACGCACGAGTTGAGTGAAATTTGTTACTTGCATTTTTCGTCGTTTTGCTAAATATTCCGCGCATTTTGTTTTAATTGTGGCGGTGAACTTGATCAACGCTTGTAATAGTTATTTATTTTACAGAAATATAAGTTGTTGTTGATCGAATCATGTCACTAAAGAGCCTTAAAACACAGCGCGCAAATACTCGTCGAAATATTAACCGCATTCTTAGTAGTGTAGTTGATCCCAAAAAAAGAGAATGAATATCTACGCCAATTTAAGATGAAGTAAAGTGTCGCTTGGAAATTCTGGAAGCTTACTTTAAGCAAACAATGTCGGTACAAACCCAAAAGGAATGTCCGACCGATACAGGACACACAGGTCTGGAGGATCTGTACATAGATGTCAAGGATTGCATATCAGAGCAACTTACTGAAGACATGCAAGTTAACAAATAACAGAGCAACTAAGTAGCTTCACGCAAACAATGCTGATACGGCAATCGCGGGCTCAGTGCTCAGCACTGACGACAATAAGCAACGGTAATCGGCATTTCTTATGCCGAAGCGCTGTACCGTTTAGAATGCTGAATCGGCGTGCCCATTGCAGCTTGATAGCGTGATGCATTTGATTTTAGGGTACAGTCATATTTTGCCTTTGTCTTTAGATTTAGTTCGATTCTGAATAAAGAAGAGATAAGTCGAGTGAAAAATACTTCGGACCACTGCCGCAATACTTTGTTCTTACTAAACCCTATCACTGAGCCACAAGGTCAGAGATTCAACAAACCTCATCTCGCGAAGACTTAGCGAGATCACACACCGGAGTCGCCGTTGGAAACAGCGCGGACGCTCTAACATACTAACTACACACCGGAGTCGCCGTTGGAAACATCGCGGTGGCTCTAACTTAATAACTTGCGCCCAACAACAGGATTAACACCCTTTAGATATTTAAAATGAAAAACATGAAAGTTTGACAAGCAAACTCAAGTGCGAAAAAATAAAGAAGCAGTGAAAAACGAGTAAGAACGTTGCAGTCGGGCGCTACCGACTGCGGGATACTCATTCACACCCCCACAGATTACGCCCATTGCCACGCCCACAATTGGGTTGTACATATATAATTTTTTGGAAATCAATAGAGGAGATCAGCAGTAATATCTGTATATAATTCTGATTTTCTCACTGAGAATCGGATTTGCCGATTTGCCACGCCCCCAGTAGGCGTAGACATATAATTTTTGGCCACTTCTTAGAAGTAGTGAAGGGTAACGTAAGTGTGAAATTTGGATGCTTACACTCAAAAAATGCGAAAATTACAGGGTATTTTTTAGCCGGGCATACCCCATAAGGGGCGAAAAAATTATTTTTAGCGCATCGATAGAGGAGCTCACCAGTAACTTACCATCCAATTTTGAAGCTTCTAGCTCTAAAACTGTAGGAGCTACAAACTTTTGCGGTTTGCCACGCCCCCTATGGGCGTAGATATATCCGCCATATCTTTTTCACCTTGGGTTGTCAACCCGAGTATATATACCAAGTTTCAAGTCTCTAGCATCAATAGTGCTCAAAATATTACAGAATTTGAAAAATCACTATATAGTCAGATCCGATTTTCCACGCCCCTAGTAAGCGTGGATATATAGATTTTTGGTCGATCTTCATAGGATCGTATCAGTAACCTACGTACCAAATTTGGGCGTTTTAGCTTTAAAACTGTAGAAGATACAGTTTTACCCGATTTGCCACGCCCCCAATGGGCGTACATATATCCGCCATAGCTTTTTCAACTTGAGTTGTCAACACAAGTCTACATTCCAAATTGCAACTCTCTAGCACTTCTAGAAGTAGTGTTTCTGAGATATGGGTAAATGCATTTTCCGATTTGCCACGCCCCTAGTGGGCGTATCGGGAAAATCTTGACACTTTATAATTCGAGGGTATACACGAGTATATATTCCAAATTTCAACTCTCTAGCTTCAAAACTGTGCAAATGGTTTGCGTTCATACGGACAGACGGACAGACGGACAGCGTGACGGACATTGCACAAAACCAATATACTCATTTCACTTTGTGAATGAGTATAACAAGTAAGAACGTTGCAGTCGGGCGCTACCGACTGCGGAATACTCTTCCACACCCGCACAGCTCACGCCCATTGGGACGCCTCCAATTGGTTTGTAACGATATAATTTTTTGGAAATCAATAGAGGAGATCAGCAGTAATATCGTCATAAAATTTTGATTTTCTCACTGAGAATCGGGAAAAACGTACAGTTTTTCCCGAGTTGCCATGCCCCCAGTAGACGTAGACATATAATTTTTGACCAGTTCTTAGAAGTAGTGAAGGGTAAATTTGGAAGCTTACACTAGAAAAATCTTGACATTTTATAATTCGAGGGTATACACAACTACATATTCCAAATTTCAACTCTCTAGCTTCAAAACTGTGCAAATGGTTTGTGTTCATACGGACAGACGGACGGACAGCGTGACAGACCCCGATGTGATCTATATATATATAAATATATATATATATAAGTTCTTCCAGTTACCGTTTGCGCATTAACCGTTTTATGTCAATTACTTTGTCAGACACACATGCGTTTCGACTTGCAATACAGTGCCGTCCATAAAAACAGTACCAACGCGTACAGCTATTGTGCGTGCATTAGTTGTAATACATACAGACATTAAATAGTGGCGATTTAATAAAGAGTTTTTTAATAACCCAATTAATAAACCAATTTTAATTAATTTTTGAGCTGTGATTCTCGCCTAAGCTCGCGATCATTCTTTGATTACAGCACGCATAAGCTCTGTGTAATTACGCTTGTGCCGTTAATGTTCTCTCGTTGTCATTGCACTCGTTCCGTTCGCCAACAGTATAGTCGCTTCCATAAAATCCGTGTCGGTGCGCGTTAATTCATACACGTGAATTTACATGCAAATACGTACAGCTATCAAATCATACTTCTGCTGCCATTTGCATACCAACATTTTCAAGCCATACCGTTACTTCTTGTGTGCGACGTCTACTCGTCATGGCGAATTTAGAAGCTAGTACAGTTGCGCCTGAAGAGCGAGTGAGTTTTTATAAGCTTAAAGTTAAATCGGTATTTGAGCGTTTAAAAAGATTGCAAATTAAAGTTGAAGCGGAGGCGCTTACCGATGACAGTGACAGCATCTTAACAGTTTTATTGGAGCATATTGGCAAAATAATCAGTTACTTTACGGAAGCCCACGACCACCTAGAGGAGCTTGATTTTGATGATATGCACAGTGACTTGCGCATGGATTTCGATGACTTAATATTGGTCATGCAGTCTTCAATATTGTCTGAAATTCAGAGCCGCAGCACTCAAGTGCCTCATAGTTCCACGCTTAGTAGACCAATGACGCATATGCAGGCTCCCGCTCCTAAACTATACTCCGCACCTCCGCTGCCGGCATTAAAATTACCTACGTTCAGCGGTGTATATGAAAAATGGGCCGATTTCTACTCAATGTTTTCAACAATCATTGATAGTCGACCCGAAGTCAGCAACATGGAAAAGCTTCAACATTTACGATCCTGTCTAGACGGCGCAGCGTTGGACACAGTTCGCTCTCTGGAGATTTCAAACGATAACTATACGAAGGCCATAAGCCTATTGAAAGAAAGATATAATAATCGACGTTTAATTTTCCAGGCACACATCGTAAAGATCTTGGGGCTGAAGAGAGTAGAGAACGGATCTACCAGCAAGTTGCGAGAATTATCGGACAGTTTCAATGTGCATATGCGTGCACTCAGCAGCCTGGGCACAACAGAGCAGATAGCCAGCGCCATGATAACTCAGGTGCTGCTACAGAAGTTCGATGTGGCCACACAAGCTAAGTGGGAAGAGAAATTGGAGGATTCAGAGACGGCATCTCGTATACCTACATGAGAAGAAATTTCTTCATTTCTTGAGCTCCGTTGCCGGACCTTGGAATCGATGGAGTTTGCTTTGACAAAGTATTCATCCAGCAAGCCTGTGAATAGTAGTAGCAAATTTGTCACCAACAGATCAGCATTCCATGTAACGGACCACAGCGCACAGAGTTGTGTCTTTTGCAATACGCCAGAGCATACTATCTACAAATGCTGAAGATTTGCAAGTCTACGCCTGAATGAGGTCAAAAGGGCTGGACTATGTTTGAACTGCTTGAAAGTCGGCCATCAGTCGCGACAATGTGTCAAGCACCTCGGCATCTCCAGCACATCACAAGCAGTAGCTCTGTCAAAGCAACATTCATCGTCATCAATGATGCAGGGCATTCCTACGCAACCCCCAGCCCCATCTACTACTCTCCTAGCCCAAGATCTGATCAGCGATGTTGTGCTCCTAGAGACCGCAGTGGTCCTGGTATAAAATCGGTTTGGTGAATTAGTTCCTTGTCGTGCACTTTTGAATTCAGGCTCACAACTGCATCTTATTACAGCTAGATGCGCCCATCAATTACAGCTCAAAAGGGAAAAATTCATCCTCAGCTGTCTATGGTTTAGGCGACTGCAAAGTGGCCACCGATGGAAGTACGGTTTGCGTCACTCTTCGGTCTCACGACTCCATGTATGCAAATAGCTTCATAGCCACGATAGTCTCGAATGTAACTGGCAGACAGCCCTGTTCTGATGTGAACTAGAGGTGGGAAACTATCGATAGTCGGCACCATCGATAGCGGCGATAGTTTTTTACCAAACCATCGATAGTGGCTCGATAGTGGCTCGATAGTGCCTCGATAGTGCCCAACATAAAACAACTAAACCCAATCTTTTTAAATTTGGGATCTAAAATTGTCGCCATTCTCGTCGCAGTTCTTTTTTCATATGGCGATAAACGTTTTACGATTGAATCTAATAAAACAGTGACCATTTTTTGTCCAACTGCAGTTTGCACATCCGAAGAAATAGTATGCGTTTTACGAATAAGTACATCTGTCAAGGGAATTATAAGCGAAATCTTATCATATTTCCCACCAGATATCATTTTGCTAACTTGTTCAAATACTGTAAGAATTTTTTCCATGTCCTTCAACACATCAATTTCCTCCGCTTGAAATGGGAGTGGTGCATTGGATGTAGACAATAGTACTACTGCAATTTCATCATGGGTCGCCAGTATTCGTTAAATAATATAAAAGAAACTATTCCATCTAGTTGGAGTTGTAAAAGTTGAATACCCAAACTTTTCTTGCGCCATCTTAAACTTTTCTTTAGCAATAGTGCTTTTTTTGAAAAATTTGACAATTGCTTTACATTTTGAAATTATTCCCATTGTTTTATCGTCATCGTCGAAATTTAAACCGTCTTGAACAACCAAATTTAACGTGTGACACTATCGAGGCACTATCGATACACTATCGGTAGTGCATGACCATCGATAGTGAGTCGACTCGATAGTGCTCAACCATCGATAGTGTCGATAGTGCCATCGATAGTTTCCCACCTCTAATGTGAACATAAGCACTTGGAGCATACCACCAAACATAACTCTGACTGATCCAGCTTTTCATATTCCGCAGCGATAAGATTTGCTTATCGGAGCTAGCCTTTTTTATGAGTTGCTCTGTGTGGCTCAAATCAAGTTGCCGCCTGGACTGTCACTTTTACAGAAGACTCGTCTTGGTTGGATTGTGTCTGGAGGCGGAATTCGCAGCCCTAACACCGTACTCGTGACTTCGAAGGTACCTTCAGAGCCAGATACAAACTCTGGTTCTAACGCCCAGTTGAACAGTCTCGTTCGGCGTTTCTGGGAGGTTGAGAGCTGCAATGACTCCGTCGTAAGGATCAGCAAAGAAAACTTGGACTGCGAGGCACATTTAGTAAGGCATTATACTCGAGTAGCCAATGGCCAATACTCAGTGCGCTAGCCTGTCAAGCTTAACTGTGATCTCTGATCTCTGGAGGAGAATCAGAAGAAGCAAGGCGTGTCATGCAGGAGACCACTGGAATTTTGGCAGGTGGAGGATTCAAATTAAGGAAGTGGTGTTCAAGCCATCCCATGGTGTTGGACGACATGACAGACTGCGACTAGGAATCTCTTATAAAGTTCAATGATGGCAGCGGCATTACAAAGACACTTGGCCTTGTATGAGATCCAGCGTCTGATCAACTTTTGTTTTCATACTCTGGATTCAAGCTGCAACCCCTGTAGAGTTCTGTTCTTTCGTCCATTGCTCAGTTCTACGACCCGCTTGGACTGGTCGACCCAGTAATAACAAAGGCAAAAGTATTCTTACAGATGTGGAGGTATTAGCTTAATTGGGACGAGAGTCTTCCGTCGGCAATTCATACTGCATGGCTTGACATTTGCAGTAACTTTGGCAGCGGTCTTAGGATTGCATTCCCCAGGCTGGAAATAGTTCCAGGAGAGAAGGTAGAGAACCATGGATTTTGTGATGCCATTAATCGACGCTTATGGAGCCTGCATCTACATCGTATCCAAGGGGCAACCTGGCATTAGCAGGTTACATTGCTCGAGTCTCGAGTCTCTCTAGCTCTAAAACTGTCGGAGCTTTAAACTTTTGCGGTATGGGCGTAGATATATCCGCCATAAATTTTTCGTCTTGGGTTGTCAACCCGAGTATATATACAAAATTTTAAATCTCTAGCATTCATAGTGCTCAAAGTATTACAGAATTTGAAAAATCACTATATAGTCAGATCCTAGTAGGCGTGGATATATAATTTTTAGTCGATATTCATAGGATCGTAGTAGTAACATACGTGCCAAATTTGCGCGTTCATCTTGAGTTGTCAACACGAGTCTACATTTCAAATTGCAACTCTCTAGCCCTTCTAGAAGTAGTGTTTCTGAGATATCGGAAAATGCATTTTCCGATTTGCCACGCCCCTAGTGGGCGTATCGGGAAAATCTTGACACTTTATAATTCGAGGGTATACACGACTACATATTCCAAATTTCAACTCTCTAGCATCAAAACTGTGCAAATGGTTTGTGTTCATACGGACAGACGGACGGACAGCGTGACAGACATTGCACAAAACCAATATACTCATTTCACTTTGTGAAAGAGTATAAAAACACACACAGTGAAAATACTATAGCATACTTGCATCAAATTAAAAATAATATTGAATACCCTTTGTTGGGCGTAGCAACACCTAGTTTTAGTATAATTAAAAGTGCCTATTCGCCAATCCATACTGTGTAAGAGAATTTGCATATCATTAAGAGATTTCGGCAACTTGTGCCGTTTTGCTCTCCGCCCTTTACACGCACATTCGTTCTCACGACGCATCGGCTCAACTTTGATAAGCCGGCGCTCGTAGATCAATGCAGGCAGTGCAATTTGGGAAGTCAAACTTGGTTATCGTTTTGGGCAGATGCTCGTACGCAGCAGCTCTGAAATCACACACATACAAATATACATACAAACATGCATTCTAGCATATTGCACACATACGTACATATATATGTCAGAGCGTCAGAGGTTCGAGAGGGCTGGCGCTGTGTCGGGGCGTAACAACAGTGTGCGTTGCTGCGTCTTCGAGTACTGCGCAATATGATGGCATTGGGAAGTCCCGTTTTAGCGGGTCGACAGCGTGTTGATGCGTAATAAGAACACGTGTGCGTTGGTGCGTCTTTAGATATTTGACAGTTACCGTTTTAGCGGGGCGACAGCGTTGCGTCGCTGTCGCCGAGTGTGGTTCGGGGGTAGGCTTGAGAAATAAGAGACACAAGAGTCAGTTGTGTTTGAGTTCTCAGAGCGATCGAAACTCGCTGCGCTAAGTAATGGAAACGAATCTTAATGCTACAACATCAGAAGTGGGATCTGGCTCGCTACCTAATATGACAAATGATCCTTGGCGAGTGCTGGACGTGTTAGCAGGAGCGCGTTAGAAATTTGCTTCGTATCAATTTATCGTGCGTTTCCGTCGTTGTGTGAACATAAAGTGTAGCAATAATATTGAAAAGATCTTGTTGGCGCAGACGCATCCGCGTGGTGTGCTACAGTAAATAAAATTCTGGCGGAAAATAACATAAAAGGCAGTGCGTTGGTGATGGCTTTGAGAGCAGCGTTGGAAGGCAGTGCGTCGCAGAGGCTCTCACAAATATGTTATCCTGACATAAATTGGACCGAGTTTAAGGAAATTTTTGTACAGCGCTTCACCAGTGTAGAAACACAAGCAGCTATGTTTTTGACAATGTTTGACTCTGGAGCGGAATGTTCGTTGATTAAACAAAAGATAAGTACTCAGTTAGCCGGTAAAAGAATTTACAACGTAGTCATGTTAAAGGGTATTGGGAATTTAGTACATTTGTAGTACATTGCAAATACTTGGCAACGTAAAAATTAATTAATAATTATCATTATATTGAGATGCTGTTCCACGTTTTGGGCGATCAGTATTTGGAGAGCGACATTGTGATTGTTCGAGAAATACTGTGGCAGGGTTTTCATGTCATTGTGTCACCGGGAAAATTTGAAATTGTTAGACCAAAATCTGTAAACTGTTCAAATGATGATATATTTTTTAAATTGGATACTGATCTTGTCGGCGAAGATAGGGATAAATTAAACGATTTATTAGAAAATTATTCAAAATCTTTTATAAAGGGAATTCCTTCTTCTAGAGTCAGTACAGGTGAGATGAAAATTGAGTTAGTAGACCTCAGAAAAATTGTTCAAAGAATACCATACAGACTTAGTCCAAATGAAAGAGAGTTGGTACGCGAGAAGATTATAGAACTAGTAGAATGCAATGTCATAAGGCCAAGTTGCTCACCTTATGCAAGTCCTATGATGTTAGTGAACAAAAAGGACGGGTCTCATTGCTTGTGTGTCGATTACCGTGAATTAAATACGAATACAGTCTCAGATAAATATCCGTTGCCTCTAATAGCAGATCAGATAGCCAGACTTAAGGGAGCGAAATATTTCACATGTCTAGATATGGCAAGCGGATACTATCAAATCCCTTTACATGAAGAGTCAATAGAGTGTACGGTTATTGTCAGTCCAGACGGCCAATACGAATTTTTGTCAATGCCGTTTGGTCTTAAAAATGCACCTTCAGTTTTCAGCGTACAGTGATGCATACGCTTGGGGAACTTGCAAATACATTTGTAGTTGTCTATATGGATGACGTATTGGTGGTGGCTACAACAAAAGCTGAAGCTTTAGAAAGATTACAGATTACCCTTGATATTCTCACGAAAGCTGGATTTATGTTCAATATTAAAAAAAGTGTTCGTTTCTCAAGTCGACAGTTCAACATTTGGGATATGAAGTGAACGCAGGCTAAATTCGTTCAAATTCACTTAAAGTTTCAGCGTTAACTGCTCTACCAATTCCTCAGTCAGTCCCTGCTTTAAGACAATTTATTCGATTAGCGTCTTACTTTCGGAAATTTTAGCAATGTTGTGTTTCATGAAGCCTTTGTATCTTTTGACATCGGAAAAGAACGAGTTTGTTTGGAAGCCAGAACATGAACAAATAAGACAAAAAGTTCTTTCTGTACTTACACAGAGGCCAGTTTTAGTTATTTTTGACCCTAAATATCCAATCGAATTGCATACTGATGCAAGTGCTCGTGGATATGGAGCCATCTTGCTACACAAAATTGATAACAAGCCGCATGTCGTTGAATTTTTCAGTAAGGCTACTTCACCTGCAGAATCACGATACCATTCTTATGAGTTGGAGACCCTTGCGGGTGTCATGGCTATAACGCATTTTCGTCATTATGTGATGGGTAGAGATTTTGTGTTTTTTTTTTTTTACCGATTGCAACTCACTTAAAAGCATCAAGAACTAAACGTGACCTATCTCCCGGAGCACAAAGACGGTGGGCTTATTTACAGTCGCTCTCATTTGATTTGCAGTATAGAGAGGGTAAACGAATGGCTCATACTGATTTCTTTTCCAGAAATCTCTCATCCGCTGAGGTGATTGATACTTCTAAAATTCCTGAAAAACGAGTTAATTTGGCAGAGATATCTAGTGATTGGCTTATGGCTGAACAGCAGTAGGATTTAGATATTATCAATATTTTGAATAAATTGAAGGACAATTCTCTTGCCGAGGGCATTGCAAAAAGTTATGAGTTGAGAGCAGGATTACTTTATCGAAAAATTCAGAGAACTCGATCTTTGCCAATTATTCCAAGGGCATTCAGATGGTCTCTAATAAATCAGATTCACGAGACAATCATGCACTTAGGTTGAGAGAAGACTATGATTATTATTAGTTCGATAGCATGTCTAAGTATATACGAAAGTTTGTTGAAAACTGTATTACTTGTAAGACTTCATCCAATACCAAAGGTCAGCACACCTTGGTACACGATACACATAGACATAACAGGAAAGTTGAGTGGCAAGTCTGATCAGAAGGAATATGTTATTGTCCAAGTGGACGCTTTTACCAAATTTGTTTATTTAAGACACACCCTTAAGATTGATGCTGACAATTGCATAGGTGCTGTGACATCGTCGGTATCTTTGTTTGGCTGAATCTTTGTTTGGAGTACTAAACCGCATAATAGCAGACCAGGGTAGGTGTTTTGCTAGCTTTAAATTTAGTGAGTTTTGTTCCCAACAGAAAATAAGTTTGCATTTGGTTGCGACAGGCGCAAGTAGAGCTAACGGACAGGTGAAACACATTATGACCACTTTGAAAAAACTTACTAACGGCAGTTGAGACTAGCAGCCGATCTTGGCAAAACGCATTAGGTGAAATACAGTTGGCCTTAAATTGTACAGTTGGCCTTAAATTGTACAATAAGTCGAGTAACAAAGGCAAGCCCTTTAGAAATGTTTATTGGCATTGTGAATTGTGATTTGGCAGAATCAAGAGCTCGAGAAGTGCAAAATATATCAGCGGCAGCAGTATATAGCAAGAAACGGTTTGATAAAACCAAGGCTAAGGTTGTTGGATACGAAGTAGGAGATTTTGTGTTGTTAAAGAATGAGGCAAGGCATCAAACGAAGTTAAGTCCAAAGTTTAGGGGACCGTTACAAATAGCTGAATTGTTGGACGAAGATAGATATGTCCTAAGGTCATTGACAAATAATAGAAAATACAAGTATGCTCATGACGATATAAGAAAATTGCCAGAAAGGTATGTACCAGTTGAGTTAGAAAGTAGTAATAAGGATTTGAATAATGTTGGTAATGAAACTGTTGAAAGAGACAGTATTGGAATGATTAAGAGTGAAACTGTTGAAAGAGACAGTATTGAAATGATTGAGAATGAAATAGTTGGAAGGGACAGTATTGAAATGATTGAGAATGAAACAGTTGAAAGCGACAGTATTGAAATGATTGAGAATGAAACAGTTAAAAGAGACAGTATTGAAACGATTGCGAGTGAAACTGCTGAAACAGACAGTATGGATGCCTGAAGGGGCTGATAAGAAAAGTTTTGATCATGGCGTGTGACGCATAAGATTATGTAATGTAAAACCAGTTGAGTCTATGATGATAAAAAGGATAGTGAAGAAAGTTGAATTAAGCTAAAGATTAATTTTATAGCAGTTTAAGAACGAAACTAAAAGTTGAAGATGAAATTTTGTATGAAACCCTGAAGCAAAAATAGTTGTAATCAAAAAGAAAAATGTTAATCTTAAATAACTTTCGAAAATTTATAGATAAAATGAATTATGCAGTAAGGCATTTTTGTAAAACTACACGAGGTCGTGTTATGGTCAGGTTGGCCGTGTCGGAGCGTCAGAGGTTCGAGAGGGCTGGCGCTGTGTCGGGGCGTAACAACAGTGTGCGTTTCTGCGTCTTCGAGTACTGCGCAATATGGTGGCATTGGGAAGTCCCGTTTTAGCGGGTCGACAGCGTGTTGATGCGTAATAAGAACACGTGTGCGTTGGTGCGTCTTTAGATATTTGACAGTTACCGTTTTAGCGGGGCGACAGCGTTGCGTCGCTGTCGCCGAGTGTGGTTCGGGGGTAGGCTTGAGAAATAAAAGACACAAGAGTCAGTTGTGTTTGAGTTCTCAGAGCGACCGAAACTCGCTGCGCTAAGTAATGGAAACGAATCTTAATGCTACAACATATACATTTAGAACAATTAAATAAACTGGTGAATATAGAAAATATACTTTTGTGTTCTATATAAAAAGCTATTCGAAAAATCTCGATAGCTCAACATTTGGTGACCCCGATGTGATCTATATATATATAAATATATATATATATAAGTTCTTCCAGTTACCGTTTGCGCATTAACCGTTTTGTGTCAATTACTTTGTACCGCTACTTATTGCATAGGCGTCAGACACACATTCGTTTCGACTTGCAATACAGTGCCGTCCATAAAAACAGTACCAACGCGTACAGCTATTAAATAGTGGCGATTTAATAAAGAGTTTTTTAATAACCCAATTAATAAAACAATTTTAATTAATTTTTGAGCTGTGATTCTCGCCTAAGCTCGCGATCATTCTTCGATTACAGCACGCACAAGCTCTGTGTAATTACGCTTGTGCCGTTAATGTTCTCTCGTTGTCATTGCACTCGTTCCGTTCGCCAACAGTATAGTCGCTAGTAGCTAGTACAGTTGCGCGTGAAGAGCGAGTGAGTTTTTATAAGCTCAAGGTTAAATCGGTATTTGAGCGTTTAAAAAGGTTGCAAATTAAAGTTGAAGCGGAGGAGCTTACCGATCACAGTGACAGCACCTGAACAGTTTTATTGGAGCATATTGGCAAAATAAGCAGTTACTTTGGTGAAGCCCACGACCACCTAGAGGAGCTTGATTTTGATGAGATGCACAGTGACTTGCGCATGGATTTCAAGGACTTAATATTGGTCATGCAGTCTTCAATATTGTCTGAAATTCAGAGCCGCAGCGCTCAAGTGTCTCATAGTTCCACGCTTAGTAGACCAATGACGCATATGCAGGCTCCCGCTCCTAAACTATACTCCGCACCTGCGCTGCCGCCATTAAAATTACCTACGTTCAGCGGTGTATATGAAAAATGGGCCGATTTCTACTCAATGTTTTCAACAATCATTGATAGTCGACCCGAAGTCAGCAACATGGAAAAGCTTCAACATTTACGATCCTGCATAGACGGGGCAGCGTTGGACACAGTTCGCTCTCTGGAGATTTCAAACGATAACTATACGAAGGCCATAAGCCTATTGAAAGAAAGATATGATAATCGACGTTTAATTTTCCAGGCACACATCGTAAAGATCTTGGGGCTGAAGAGAGTAGAGAACGGATCTACCAGCAAGTTGCGAGAATTATCGGACAGTTTCAATGTGCATATGCGTGCACTCAGCAGCCTGGGCACAACAACACAACAAATTTGTCACCAACAGATCAGCATTCCATGTAACGGACCATGTCTTTTGCAATACGCCAGAGCATACTATCTACAAATGCTGAAGATTTGCAAGTCTACGCCTGAATGAGGTCAAAAGGGCTGGACTATGTTTGAACTGCTTGAAAGTCGGCCATCAGTCGCGACAATGTGTCAAGCACCTCGGCATCTCCAGCACATCACAAGCAGTAGCTATGTCAAAGCAACATTCGTCGTCATCAATGATGCAGGGCATTCCTACGCAACCCCCAGCCCCATCTACTACTCTCCTAGCCCAAGATCTGATCAGCGATGTTGTGCTCCTGGAGACCGCAGTGGTCCTGGTATAAAATCGGTTTGGTGAATTAGTTCCTTGTCGTACACTTTTGGATTCAGGCTCACAACTGCATCTTATTACAGCTAGATGCGCCCATCAATTGCAGCTCAAAAGGACAAAGTCATCCTCAGCTGTCTATGGTTTAGGCGACTGCAAAGTGGCCACCGATGGAAGTACGGTTTGCGTCACTC
This sequence comes from Drosophila nigricruria, assembly GCA_037075265.1. Taxonomy (NCBI): domain Eukaryota; kingdom Metazoa; phylum Arthropoda; class Insecta; order Diptera; family Drosophilidae; genus Drosophila; species Drosophila nigricruria. Next base: position 17,700 of record JBAMCI010000079.1, read on the forward strand.
TTCGGTCTCACGACTCCATGTATGCAAATAGCTTCATAGCCACGATAGTCTCGAATGTAACTGGCAGACAGCTCTGTTCTGATGTGAACATAAGCACTTGGAGCATACCACCAAACATAACTCTGGCTGATCCAGCTTTTCATATTCCGCAGCGATAAGATTTGCTTATCGGAGCTAGCCTTTTCTATGAGTTGCTCTGTGTGGGTCAAATCAAGTTGCCGCCTGGACTGTCACTTTTACAGAAGACTCGTCTTGGTTGGATTGTGTCTGGAGGCGGAAGTCGCAGCCCTAACACCGTACTCGTAACTTCGAAGGTACCTTCAGAGCCAGATACAGACTCTGGTTCTGACGCCCAGTTGGACAGTCTCGTTCAGCGTTTCTGGGAGGTTGAGAGCTGCAATGACTATGTCGTAAGGATCAGCAAAGAAAACTTGGACTGCTCTGACTCTGAGTTGGGTCCTGAAGGAAGACAGTACAACCACTAAGCTTCGCTACATCAAGTGGTTATTTGCTAAATGAAGTTCTAATGTCAGGTCCTGTCATTCAGCCGAAGATGATCAACATGTTATTGCGTTTCCGAGCCTATCCAGTTGCACTCGCCGGAGATATCTTCAAGATGTATCGCTGCGTGAAGGTGCCTGAACAGGACCACTATCTACAATGTATTCTTTGGAGAAATTCACCTGACGTTGAATTGGAAGTGTTTAAGTTGGACACTGTAACTTATGGAACGAAACCGGCTTCAGTCTTATGGGACGCGCCTTGCACCAACTTGCCATAGATGAACGAGAGGTGTTGCTCCGCGATTTTTATGTCGACGAATTGATCTCTGGAGGAGAATCAGAAGAAGCAAGGCGTGTCATGCAGGAGACCACTGGAATTTTGGCAGGTTAAGGAAGTGGTGTTCAAGCCATCCCATGGTGTTGGACGACATGACAGACTGCGACTAGGAATCTCTTATAAAGTTCAATGATGGCAGCGGCATTACAAAGACACTTGGCCTTGTATGAGATCCAGCGTCTGATCAACTTTTGTTTTCATACTCTGGATTCAAGCTGCAAGCCCTGTAGAGTTCTGTTCTTTCGTCCAATGCTCAGTTCTACGACCCCCTTGGACTGGTCGACCCAGTAATAAGTAGCTTAGGCTTAGGCATTTTCACAGGTCAGTTCCACTGCTGGTGTGATTCTACTTTTGCATTATCCTGGATCAATGACGAACTCGGACGCTTCAATGTATTTGTTGCAAATCGCATCGCCACGATGCAGGATCTCACATCTACAATGGAGTGCCACTACGTACCTACTGAGTTAAATCCTGCTGACATATTATCTCGAGGTTCACTGCCCATTGAGTTGAATGCATCATCTCTTTGATTTAGCGGTCATGACTTAATTTCTAACCCCAGATCGCAGTGGCCAGTCTCGGTGCTTCCAGAGAAAACTTCAGTGGAGCGTCGGAAGGCTGTTCTTCTCTTCTATGGATTGCAAGTATGCAAAGTCTTTTAGTCGTCTGCAGCGTATCTTTGCATATGTATCGAATTTTATGCATAAAGTTCGTGGTCCAGGACTCACTATCAGAGACATCTGAACCGGCACCCATATACTGTTGCGAGTGATTCAACGAGCTCATCTTTGGGAAGAAATAAACACACTTCAAACTAAAGGAACTGTTTCATCATCCAGCAGTCTTGCCTCCTTGTCGCCATTCGTTGATGAATTTGGGCTGCTACGTGTGGATGGTCGTCTCAAAAACTCTACATTGAACTTCGATAGACGCCATCCAATCGTGCATACACTAATTTCACTCACGCACGAGTTGAGTGAAATTTGTTACTTGCATTTTTCGTCGTTTTGCAAAATATTCCGCTCATTTTGTTTTAATTGTGGCGGTGAACTTGATCAACGCTTGTAATAGAAATTTATTTAACAGAAATATAAGTTGTTGCTGATCGAATCATGTCACTTGTGAGGAACAATATAGACGGGCACGTAGTGTATGTATAAGTGCATGTATTTGCTGTGCACTTATGCATATATGCGTGCCTGCATGTATTGTTCCACACAGCGACGCGAGTACGATAGTAGCGACGCTCGCTACTGGAAAGGGCGCAGAGATCGACCTAGTCTGTCTCTGTCGCTCGTATGTGCTCAGCGCATGGCTCGCGTCGCTCTCACGGCGATCATCGGCGACCGTTGGCCGAAGTACCGCTTGTGGCTGTGAGAAAGTAGTGTACACTTTCACTCGTATGCCAATAACGGTGCTTTGGCCAATGAGAGGCTGCCACGCAGATTTGGGAGATTTGGCGTCGCGCCAAATCACGTGATGCTGCCGTTTTCGTGGACACGAGCGGCTTGTGAGCGTATCCAGCCGTAGGAGTCACCGCAATAGCCGAGCGAAGCGCCGGAGTATTCAGTGTGGATCCTGGCGTCACCTGGAGTGCTCAAGCGTATCCTTGGAAAACCAAGAGTGCAGTACCATTCGCCAGAGTGCGCTAAACGTCTACCTGCGAGCCTGTGGAAAGGTGTGCTTTACTATGCGCTGGATTTGATAAATAATATAAACGTGTAAATTGAGAAAATATATCCAACGCAACCATAAACACACTGCATTATAATTTATCGCAAGGCGCTACATATAAATTTGTTGGCACGAACGCACAGTCGGCTGAGTCCGGCCCGGCTTAAACTCGGGATAAACCGAGGTTCGTTACAACTGGCGCCCAACGTGGGGCCCTGCGATAATATAGTCAGTGTATAAAAATGGTTCAAGCTTGGGTATATAATCTCAAGAAGGATGATGTGCTGCGCTACGGGATCGAGTTCGGCGTAAGTTTGACTGGCACTCTGGACGCAATGCGGAGGCAGTTCGACGAGTGGGTCACGAGGAATGAGGGAAGCATTCCATATTCCATCAGGATCGCGGAGATTGCGAACCTGCATGGACGCCGTTCTCCACTGAGAGACGAGGCGCTGATCGCCGTCGAGAAAAACGAGCTGGGTGAGCAAGACGAGATCGTGAACGTGGCACGATTGTCTCTGCCATCCACCAGTGCCGCCGCCGCCCGACTGCAAGAGATGCAACGAGGATCGTGGAGAGCCACATCCACCCCGCAACCAGAAATAAGGCCACGAGGGCCGAGCTGCATAGCGCTGGAGTACCCAAAAGTCGCCAAGCAGGTGAGAGAATGGGGCTTCCGCTTCGATGGTACAACGAAGCCGCTGGAGTTTTTGGAGCAAGTGGAGTGGTCGGCCGACACATATGGTCTGGATCTGGACCTGATCCCGAGGGCGATGCCAGAGCTGCTCGAAGGCATGGCCTCAAAGTGGTACGTGGCCAACAACAGGCACTGGACAGCGTGGGAAACGTTTGTCAGAAGCTTCCCGGAGTTCTTTCTGCCCAGGGACTATATGGCGGAGCTAAAGGACGAGGTTGCTCGACGGAGACAGATGATGGGCGAGCCCTTCAAGGTTTAAATGGTGGATATGCAAACCTTGATGCAAACCACTACGCTATGCGGCAGATCGCGAGCTAAAAACTATTTACAACAATAGTTTGCCCGATCTGCGCGCATATGCTCGCCCATGTCAGTTCTGTAACCTGACGGATCTGATGCTGCTGGCGAACGAGTTCGAGGACCTGGAAAGGGATCGGGAAAAGTTGATGGTCATGGACGACGCTGGGAACCCGGATGATGAGGAATACCACCGGAGCATGACCGTTGAGGAGATGAGACCTCGACCCGCGCCCAGGACATGCACAGCAGGGCCAAGGACACATGTCGCGAGCCCCGCCAGGACATGCCGGATATGTGGCCAAGAGGGCCACTACGCCGTTGAGTGCCGCAACGAGCGCCTGGAGTTTTGTTGTCAATGAGGGCGCATCGGCGTGCGAACAGTGACTTGTTGCCAGTCGGAAAACGCCCAGAGGCACCCGCCATCCAGGGGCGAGCGGGGCAGTGTCACAGAGGCCCCGAGACGCCAGGATGAAAATGAGTCCACAGACGCCGATGGAGACGAGCTCGGAGCGTCAGCAGCCACTCCATGAGGATAAGGAGGGTGAGGCGTTTCGGAGGCAGGAACGTGCGCTATCGCGGCAGCCGCTGGGCGAAGAGGCGTGCCGCTTGGTGACGACCAAAGGCAAACCAGCTGGGACAGGATGTTGCTGGATTGCCAAGCTGTGCCAGGACCTGCGCAGAAGCCTGCCGGATCAATTCAGAGGCAGATAAACGGAACAGGACGGCTCATGTGGCGGACCTCAAGCCATATCGAGCAGAAGCGGGTGAGTTGCCAGCCAGTTTATAAAAAAACAAGTAAGAACGTTGCAGTCGGGCGCTACCGACTGCGGGATACTCATTCACACCCCCACAGATCACGCCCATTGCCACGCCCACAATTGGATTGTACATATATAATTTTTTGGAAATCAATAGAGGAGATCAGCAGTAATATCTGTATATAATTCTGATTTTCTCACTGAGAATCGGAAAAACGTATAGTTTTTCCCGATTTGCCACGCCCCCAGTAGGCGTAGACATATAATTTTTGGCCAGTTCTTAGAAGTAGTGAAGGCTAACGTAAGTGTGCAATTTGGATGATTACACTCAAAAAATGCGAAAATTACAGGGTATTTTTTAGCCGGGCATACCCCATAAGGGGCGTAAAAATTATTTTTGGGTCATCGATAGAGAAGCTCACCAGTAACTCAATCATCCAATTTTGAAGCTTCTAGCTCTAAAACTGTAGGAGCTACAAACTTTTGCGGTTTGCCACGCCCCCTATGGGCGTAGATATATCCGCCATATTTTTTCCAACTTGGGTTGTCAACCCGAGTATATATACCAAGTTTCAAGTCTCTAGCATCAATAGTGCTCAAAATATTACAGAATTTGAAAAATCACAATATAGTCAGAACCGATTTGCCACGCCCCTAGTAGGCGCGGATACATAGTTTTTTGGTCGATCTTCAAAGAATCGAATCAGTAACCTACGTGCCAAATTTGGGCGTTCTAGCTTTAAAACTGTAGAAGATACAGTTTAACCCGATTTGCCACGCCCCCAATGGGCGTAGATATATCCGCCATAGCTTTTTCATCTTGGGTTGTCAACACGAGTATATATTCCAAATTGAAACTCTCTAGCACTTCTAGAAGTAGTGTTTCTGAGATATGGGCAAATGCATTTTCCGATTTGCCACGCCCCTAGTGGGCGTATCGGGAAAATCTTGACACTTTATAATTCGAGGGTATACACGAGTATATATTCCAAATTTCAACTCTCTAGCTTCAAAACTGTGCAAATGGTTTGCGTTCATACGGACAGACGGACAGACGGACAGACGGACGGACAGCGTGACGGACAGCGTGACGGACATTGCACAAAACCAATATACTCATTTCACTTTGTGAATGAGTATAAAAAGGGAGTGAATACGCATAGCTATGTGTATTAACCTAAAAACCTATATATCTATGTAGGGGAAAAGTTTTTTTTTGTAAACATAAGCAAAATTAACATCGGCCGCACAAAGCAAATCCACGGCAAAAACAGCCAAAATGTTGTGAGCGCAACAACAAAGTTGTTTGAATTTGCGAGCGCACACACACGAAACGGGGGAGCATGCGCAGCAGCAAAATAATCGTCAACTACGAAACGGCACAACAACAACAGGCACGCCCGAAACCGTTTAAGTTGCGCGCGCACTCCGCAAGAACAACAACAACATCACGCACCCGAGCCAAAAAAGAGCGCACACACACGCAGAACGAAAACAGCGACAGCATGAAAGGCGCACAGTGGTCAGCGCATGCGCAAAAATGGGACGAAAATCACGATGAGCGTGGTAGGCAACAACAACGCAGAGCGCCCAAAGTTCAACAGCCGCGGCGAAAGGCTACTGAACTTTGTCGGCTACGCACGATCGCTAGCGCACGAGATGACACGAAGGTGTCGATGCTAGCGACATGCAAAACGGCCAACAACAAAATAGGGCACGCAGTGTATGTATGAGTGCATGTAGTTGCTGTGCACTCATACATATATGCGAAGGGAAAGAAGAAGAAGGGAGAAATGCATTAGAGATGCAACAACAATGCCACGTATTCAGCCATAAGGCCAGAGTGGTGGAAGAGCGTGACCTGTAGAGAGTGAGAGAACTAGCTGGTGCAGGATCCGTTAATTTCCGACACTCCGCTGGCGGCAGCGCTGCAGCAGAGGGTATAAAAGGGCATGCATGCATATGAGCAGGGCTTTTGTGGAAATTCAACTCTATAGACTTCTGCTACGTAGCTGGATTTCTCGGCCGTCCGGACTTGGGCGTCGGAAGGGTTTGCCCGGCCGATCCTCGCGCACTAGACAGCGACTCCACTGGAGCTGTCGGCTTTCCCAACCGGCGTCAAAGTGTCGGCGCGCCGGAACCAGCCTCGAACGTCGTCTATAGTAGGAGAATTCTCCAACAGAGCCCAGTTGCAGTGAGCCGAGAACCCCACCGATATCCGATGTCCGGACCCGGGTCAGTTGTGAACGGCATCTGCAACGGAAGATCGTTTCGTTACCACCATCCCAGCAACAAGGAACAGCAGCGACATCGGGACAGCAGCAGCCACGCAGCCGCATTGTAGCCACGGAGGCTGGCAAAGCAGTGAAAAACGGGTGCAGCGGCGGGCGTGGTCAGAGGAGAACACAACCCGGTCCATGGGAAGGACAAAATAGAGGGGATCGCGCTATATGGATTTGGAAGAAAATTGGTAAATTGCTGAGAAAACTTGCTAACATGTTTCAGTCACTTACCTGCAGCGCACAGAGTTGCTGGGGCTGGAGCGATCAGCTGTAGGCAGAGTTGCGTAGCAGCGGCACTGTTAACAACAGAGTGTTGACAGCGGCCCTGTGCTTAGCACTGCTTGCAGCTGGAGGAGCACGGCGAACTGCTTGCTGAAGAGAAGCAAGCAGTGCAAACAAAAGGGAGCGCCAAATGTGAGACCCGGACCAATGTAAACACGAAGGCTTCGTGTTTCCCGAAGGAAGAGGGGAGTGTGAGGAACAATATAGACGGGCACGTAGTGTATGTATAAGTGCATGTGTTTGCTGTGCACTTATGCATATATGCGTGCCTGCATGTAATGTTCCATACAGCGACGCGAGTACGATAGTAGCGACCCTCGCTACTGGAAAGGGCGCAGAGATCGACGTAGTCTGTCTCTGTCGCGCGGAAGAATATCTACGAGGGATATCCTGGACGCCTATTGAGGACATAGGCTCGACACGCCGACACCGGAAGGACATCAGCTGCCACCAACCAGGACATTGGTGCAGCACGGCCAAATCTACAGCATAAGTGGCGGATCCTGGAGCTGGAGCAAAGGTGACGATTGCTTAGCTGTGCGTAAGAGTGGTGACTGTAGCTTGAGCGTATCCAGCCGTAGAAGTCACTGCAATAGCCGAGCGAACCGCCGGAGTATTCAGTGTGGATCCTGGCGTCACCTGGAGTGCTCAAGCGTATCCTTGGAAAACCAAGAGTGCGGTACCATTCGCCAGAGTGCGCTAAACGTCTACCTGCGAGCCTGTGGAAAGGTGTGCTTTACTAAGCGCTGGATTTGATAAATAATATAAACGTGTAAATTGAGAAAATATACCCAACGCAACCATAAACACACTGCATTATAATTTATCGCAAGACGCTACATATAAATTTGTTAGCACGAACGCACAGTCGGCTGAGTCCGGCCCGGCTTATGCTCGGGATAAACCGAGGTTCGTTACAACTGGCGCCCAACGTGGGGCCCTACGATGAATACAGTCATAATATAGTCAGTGTATAAAAATGGTGCGAGCTTGGGTATATAATCTCAAGAAGGATGATGTGCTGCGCAATGCGGAGGCAGTTCGGCGAGTGGGTCACGAGGAATGAGGGAAGCATTCCATATTCCATCAGGATCGCGGAGATTGCGAACCTGCATGGACGCCGTTCTCCACTGAGAGACGAGGCGCTGATCGCCGTCGAGAAAAACGAGCTGGGTGAGCAAGATGAAATCGTGAATGTGGCACGATTGTCTATGCCATCCTCCAGTGCCGCCGCCGCCCGCCTGCAAGAGATGCAACGAGGATCGTGGAGAGCCACATCCACCCCGCAACCAGAAATAAGGCCACGAGGGCCGAGCTGCATAGCGCTGGAGTACCCAAAAGTCGCCAAGCAGGTGAGAGAATGGGGCTTCCGCTTCGATGGTACAACGAAGCCGCTGGAGTTTTTGGAGCAAGTGGAGTGGTCGGCCGACACCTATGGTCTGGATCTGGACCTGATCCCGAGGGCGATGCCAGAGCTGCTCGAAGGCATGGCCTTAAAATGGTACGTGGCCAACAACAGGCACTGGACAGCGTGGGAAACATTCGTCAGAAGCTTCCAGGAGTTCTTTCTGCCCAGGGACTATATGGCGGAGCTAAAGGACGAGGTTGCTCGACGGAGACAGATGATGGGCGAGCCCTTCAAGGTTTACATGGTGGATATGCAAACCTTGATGCGGCCACTACGCTATGCGGCAGATCGTGAGCTAAAAACTATTTACAACAATATTTACCCGATCTGCGCGCATATGCTCGCCCATGTCAGTTCTGTAATCTGACGGAGCTGATGCTGCTGGGAAACGATTTCGAGGATCTGGAAAGGGATCGGGAAAAGTTGCGGCAGCAACAGCGAGGCAGTAGGACGCGGCTGATGGCCATGGACGACGCTGGGAGCCCGGATGAAGAAGAATACCACCGGAGCATGGCCGTTGAAGAGTCGAAACCTCGACCCGCGCTCAGGACATGCACAGCAGGGCCAAGGCATGCCGGATATGTGGCCAAGAGCGCCACTACGCCATTGAAAACCGCAACGAGCGTCTGGAGTTTTGCTGGCAATGCGGGCGCATCGGCGTGCGAACAGCGACGTGTTGCCAGTCGGGAAACGGCCAGAGGCACCCGCCATCCAGTGGCGAGCGGGAGCAGCGTCGCGGAGGCCCCAGACACTAGTGGGTAGTCTTCTGGATGAAGGCACCCAGTTGTCGGCGATTGTGGTCATTGGAGCTGATCGGCACAAGGCCACAATTGATACTGGGGCCACCAGCAGCTTTGTGAGCGAAAAGCTGGTCGACAGGCTCCGAGAACTGGGCGTGAGGCGCGCCACACGAAGGCGCGTAAGATTGGCAGACGGCAGTTGCAGTCAGGTGGACTCGCAACTGGAAACAAGGATCAGGCTGGGAAGTCAGCAAATCCGCATTTCATTGCTGGTGCTGCCTGGCGTGATCGACGATCTGGTGCTGGGCTGGGATTTCTTGGCCAGAATGGGCATCGCATTTGAAAGCGGTGGCTTGGAGCTGAAGATCAAGCCCAGAAATCCGCCACCAGGTGGACAGCTGGAGGAGAGGCTGTCAGTGGCTGTCAGCAGCACTGAGGTGAGTCCACAGACGCCGATGGAGGCTAGTCCGGGACTTAAAAACCCACTCCATGAGGATGTGGAGGTGGATACGTTCCTGAGGAGGGAACTTGTGAAGTTTCAGGACGTGAAGGGCAGTACGATGATCACGGAGCATCGGATCACGATGCAGGACAAGCGGCAAAAAGCGGACAAAATCCAAAAATGCAGGCCGAGATTAACCGCCAGGTGGATGAGCTGCTGGCCAAAGGCTGCATCGAGCCGTCCAAGAGTCCTCACAGCGCGCCAATCCTGATGGTCAAGAAGAAGACTGGGAAATGGCGGCTGTGTGTGGATTTTCGGCAGCTGAACAGCCGATCGATTAAGGACGCATATCCGCTGCCGCGGGTGCACCATATTTTGGACAATATTTTGGATTTGAAGGATGAGTATTGACAGATACCCATGGAGAAATCCAGCCGGCCATTGACAGCGTTCACAGTCCCAGGAAAAGGGCTGTTCCAATGGAAGGTGATGCCGTTCGGGCTCCATTCGGCGCCGGCAATATTTCAACGAGCGCTGGACCAAGTTATTGGCCCAGAAATGATGCCGCATGCCTTTGCCTACCTGGATGATATCATCGTCATTGGGAAAACACACCAGGAACACATGGAAAACCTGCGGGAGGTGTTCCGGCGGCTACGAGCGGCCAACTTGAGGATCAACATCGAAAAGTGCGATTTCTTTAAGAAGGAGCTCAAATATCTTGGCCATAAGGTGACGGAACATGGCATCCGCACGGACCCGGAGAAAGTGGCCGCAATTGCTGAGTTAAAACCACCTGCCAACGTAAAAGAGTTGCTGCAATACGTGGGAGTGGCTTCATGGTACCGCCGTTTTGTGCCAGATTTTGCGACCACAGTGCATCCGCTCAATGCACTGCTGAAAAAGGGCACCAAATGGGAGTGGACAGAGGAGCGTCAGAGGGCTTTTGAGACGGTAAAGGCCAAGCTGACGGAATCACCAGTCTTGGCGTGACAAGATTTCTCAAAGCCTTTCTGCTTGCAAACGGACGCGAGCAATTATGGACTTGGAGCAATCTTGACGCAGACTTCGGAGGATGGAGAGCGTGTGATCTCGTACGCCAGCCGAACACTGAATAGCGCAGAGCGAAATTATTCGCCAACAGAAAAGGAGTGTCTGGTCATCATCTGGGGCATTCGGAAGCTGAGGCCATATCTAGAAAGCTACCATTTTACTGTGGTAACAGATCACATGGCACTGAAGTGGCTCAACTCTATTGAGAGCCCTTCAGGGAGGATTGCTAGATGGGCTCTGGAGTTGCAGCAGTACGACTTCGAGATCAGATACCGGAAAGGCAAGCAAAATGTTGTGGCCGATGCGCTATCACGGCAGCCGCTGGGCGAAGAGGCATGCCGCTTGGTGACGAGCAAGGACAATGCAGCTGGGACAGGATGTCGCTGGATTGTCAAGCTTTGCCAGGACCTGCGTAGGAGCCCAAAGAAGTTTCCGGATTATCGGGAGGAGGCTGGAAGTGTATACAGACACATTCCACACCAGGCAGGCCATGAGGACGTGGCTGCGTGGAAGTTATGTGTGCCGACGGAGCAGCGCAAGCAAGTTCTGGAAGAGAACCACGACGCAGCCACCGCGGGTCACCTTGGGAGCCGGAAAACAATTGCTCGGAAAACATTCCTTGGCCGCGAGGTACTACTGGCCGGGTATGTATCGCGACGTGCGTACATACGTGCAGCGGTGCGAGTTGTGCCAGCGCTACAAGTCCAGCCAACTCCAAGCGGCAGGGCAGATGCTGACCAAGATCCCCGAGGAACCATGGGCAACGTTGTGCGCCGATTTTGTAGGTCCGCTACCCAGGTCCAAGCATGGCCATACGATGTTATTGGTGTTCATCGAGTTCATTAAGAAGCGCGAACTCGGCGGCGCTCCAAAAGGCGTTCCGGGAGAGGATATTGGCAGGATTTGGCGTGCCAAAGGTACTCATCACCGACAATGGCACTCAATTGACGAGTCGCGCATTCAAGCTGACAGCGCCATATACGCCCCAGGAAAATCCCACCGAAAGGGCAAATCGCACGGTGAAGACCATGATCGCGCAATTTGCGGGCAGTGATCAGAGGTGTTGGGACGAGGCGTTGCCGGAGTTGACACTGGCATTCAACAGCAGCGTTTCGGCGTCAACAGGCTATACGGCAGCCTTCCTCACGCAAGGGCGTGAGCCAAGATTGCCAAAATCACTGTTCGACGCACAAACAGTGGGAACAGGCCAAGAGGAACAGAGTCCGGTGGAGCGAGCAACCAAAATGGCCGAGGTGTTCCAGGTGGTGCGACGCAGCCTGGAGAAAGCTGCTCAGGATCAAGCGTGGCACTACAATCTACGGCGGCGGCAGTGGAAGCCAGCCGTAGGCGACAAGGTGTGGGCAAAAGAACGCCACTTGTCCAATGCCGCGGATTGATTCGCAGCGAAACTGGCCCCACGATATGGAGGACCATATACGGTGGTCAGCTTGATCTCCCCGGTTATCTGCCGCATCAGTTCAGAGGCAGATAAGCGGAGCAGAACGGCTCATGTGGCGGACCTCAAGCCATATCGAGCAGAAGCGGGTGAGTTGCCAAAAAAACAAGTAAGAACGTTGCAGTCGGGCGCTACCGACTGCGGGATACTCATTCACACCCGCACAGATCACGCCCATTGCCACGCCCAAAATTGGTTTGTACATAGTTCATTTTTTGGAAATCAATAGAGGAGATCAGCAGTAATATCGTCATAAAATTTTGATTTTCTCACTGAGAATCGGAAAAACGTACAGTTTTTCTCGATTTGCCACGCCCCCAGTGGGCGTATGCATATAATTTTTGCTTAGTTCTTAGAAATAGTAAAGAGTAACGTAAGTGTGCAATTTGGATGCTTACACTCAAAAAATGCGAAAATTACAGGGTATTTTTTAGCTGGGCATGCCCCATAAGGGGCGTAAAAATTATTTTTGGGTCATCGATAGAGAAGCTCACCAGTAACTCAATCATCCAATTTTGAAGCTTCTAGCTCTAAAACTGTAGGAGCTATAAACTTTTACTGTTTGCCACGCCCCCTATAGGCGTAGATATATCCGCTATATCTTTTTCAACTTGGGTTGTCAACCCGAGTATATATACCAATCTTCAAGTCTCTAGCGTTCATAGTGCTCAAAATATTACAGAATTTGAAAAATCACAATATAGTCAGAACCGATTTGCCACGCCCCTAGTAGGCGCGGATACATAGTTTTTTGGTCGATCTTCAAAGGATCGAATCAGTAACCTACGTGCCAAATTTGGGCGTTCTAGCTTTAAAACTGTAGAAGATACAGCTTTACCCGATTTGCCACGCCCCCAATGGGTGTAGATATATCCGCCATAGCTTTTTCATCTTGAGTTTTCAACATGAGTATATATTCCACATTGCAACTCTCTAGCACTTCTAGAAGTAGTGTTTCTGAGATATGGGCAAATGCATTTTCCGATTTGCCACGCCCCTAGTGGGCGTATCGGGAAAATCTTGACACTTTATAATTCGAGGGTATACACGACTACATATTCCAAATTTCAACTCTCTAGCTTTAAAACTGTGCAAATGGTTTGCGTTCATACGGACAGACGGAGAGACGGGCAGACGGACGGACGGACAGACGGACGGACAGCGTGACGGACATTGCACAAAACCAATATACTCATTTCACTTTGGGAATGAGTATAAACAAGTAAGAAAGCTCTAGTCGGCGGTACCCGACTAGGAGATCCCCCTGAACCCTGTGAAGAGCCGATATTCCAAACATTCTATGCTTATTTAACATATACATATGTAAAAGCAATACATGCACACACACATACACACATACACATACGCATAAGCACGCGCTCTGCTGACTGCGCAGTTAGCGCAGCGACTGAGCGTGGGCTGCGCTCATGGGCTTTACTATGGGAAATGAAATGTTTAATAACTTCTTTTGTAGATGGACTTTCTTAATCAAACTTTCAGAGCGTGATTCTGTCATTTATATGTGTATATTTGCCAAAGCACAAGTCTCTAGTATTTGAAATACGGCTTTTACAATATTGTGGGGAAAGGGAAGGAAAGGGGGGGGTGGTATCAAAAATGTGACAAAAATCAAAATTGTATAAACTCTACATTATACTGAATACAAAATTTGGAGACTCTAGCTCTAAAGATGTGGGAGATATAAGTTTATAACTACTATTCGATAACGTTTTTAATCGATAACTTTGAAACGATCAAATTTATCGATTTTTTGAAACAAACTCGATCTGCGCGTGCTATACACGGACCTACATAAATTCAAAAATTTCAAGTCTCTAGCTCTTATAGATTCTGAGATCGACGCGTTCAAACATACGGACAGACGGACGGACGGACGGACGGACGGACAGACGGACAGGGCTAAATCAACTCAGCTCGTCGCCCTGATCAAGAATATATATACTTTATGGGGTCGGCCACGCCTCCTTCTGCCTGTTACATACATTTCAACAAAACCATTATACCCTGTTTTCCCATTTTCAATGGGTTCAGGGTATAAAAAAGGAAGTGAATACGCATAGCTATGTGTATTAACCTAAAAACCTATATATCTATGTAGGGGAAAAGTTTTTTTTTGTAAACATAAGCAAAATTAACATCGGCCGCACAAAGCAAATCCACGGCAAAAACAGCCAAAATGTTGTGAGCGCAACAACAAAGTTGTTTGAATTTGCGCGCGAGTTATGCCATCAGCATCACTTCCCACAATGTCAGCTGACACCATACCATTAGCATCACTTCCAGTAACTACAGTTGACACAAAAGGTTTACAATCGTCTTTAATATAGAAAACACATTAACCATAAGTGTCATAAGAATTAGAAAACCAAAGACCAGAAGTGTCATAAGAATTGTGGACACTTATTGCAAACCACTTAACTCAAAGAGCATATCCAATATTATAAACATAAATAATCGTCACAGCCCAGCTGCATAATGTAAACATACTCTAACTCAGCATATCCAATATTGTAAAACAAACAATTGTCGCCAAGAATGGTATAAAAGATCCCTTAGAATTAAATAAGAATTCAGTTGTATTGTATATCACAAATAAAGAACATGTATTAAACTGTTATAAGAAATACATAATCTGTGTATTAAATTGTTAAAAGAAATACCTAGTTCGTGTATTAAACTGTTAAAACAAATACATTATCCATGTATTAAACTGTTATAAGAAATACATAATCTGTGTATTAAATTGTTAAAAGAAATACATAATTCGTGTATTAAACTGTTAAAACAAATACATAATCCATGTATTAAACTGTTATAAGAAATACATAATTGGCGCAGCCGGTAATCGGAAAAACACTAAGAAAAAAGTTTTGTGAAATCTTTTAAAGTGAACAAAACCTAAAGAAAAAAGTTTTGTGAAATCTTTTAAAGTGAACGAAACCTAAAGAAAAAAATAACAATAACAATAATTGTGGAAACTTTGGATTCTATCCAAGTAAACAAAGCAATTAATAAAAATTAATCAAAATTAATCAAATTCATAAGTGAATAAATAATACAACTCAAAACAAAAAAATAGAAAATCAACATATAATTGAATTGCAGCAATGCATTCAATTATTAACAAATGTAATAATAGCAAGAGAAGGTGAAGGCAGGAACCCAATCACAACACAAAGGAACTGCATCGAGAAGGAAACAAGATACTTACCGATATTCAATGGGGAGGATGGAACATTACATGGATTCGTGTCTGCAGTGGACCAAATCATGGAGGAATATGACGACAACGACCAGGTTTTCACTGTCATATTCAACACCAAAATTCAAGGTCAGGCTAGAACTATGCTTAACATTAATCCACCAGCAAATTGGGCAGAATGCAAGAATCGTTTAAGACATCACTATAGGCCTAGAACGGATCAGATGGGACTAACTAGGAAAATCAATAACTTAAGAGTAACAAGCGTAAGAGATCTTGATAATAAAATAAGAACAATTGTTGAGGAAATTACTGATTTTTCGGTCTTTGAAAATAATAGTAGACTAGTTGATATTCTAAGTGGATTATTAATTCAAAGAGTTAAAGAATTATCATGTGGTCCGATGGCAATTGCCTTAATGAACAAAACAACTTTAACAGAATTAAGAAATGAACTTTCCAATTTCGTTGGTCTAAATTTTGGAAATTTGAATCAAAAATTATTAATAAAAAAAGACAATAATTATTCATCAAATTACAATAACAGACAATTTAACCAAAACTCAAGACAAGACACAGACAACAGAAATTCAAACGAAAATAATCAAGCATATAATGATTACCAAAGACAAAACAGACAACAGAATAGCCAAATAGTTAGGAATAATCAACAAAGTCAGAACGTAAGACAAGACCAAAACTTTAACAAACAACAACAAAGTCAGAACGTAAGACAAAATCAGAATTTTAATAGACAAACAAGTCAGAATATTCGACAAAATTATCAGCAACCACAACCAGAAGCAATGAGTGTAGACAATTTAAATGATGAAGAAGTAAATAAGAATTCAAACTACGAAAATAAACAGGAAGAGTTTTTTACAAACTAGCCTCGGACAAAAGAAAAGTTTTCATTAAGGGAACTATCGAGGGGGATCCTTTTCTAATTTTAGTAGATACTGGATCTACTATAAGTATAATAAACACCAAAAATATACATGAATCAAAGTATAAAATAATCGAAAAATTTTCAAAAACCATTTGCACTATTAATGGAAATATAAAAAATGACAGTTATTTAGTTAAAACAAAAGTACCAAGTGAATTCAAATATGCAGATTGCACAAGAATAAGATGGGTAGCTATGTCCCTGGAAACATCATATGATTTTCTACGAGCAAGGACAATGCAGCTGGGACAGGATGTCGCTGGATTGTCAAGCTTTGCCAGGACCTGCGTAGGAGCCCAAAGAAGTTTCCGGATTATCGGGAGGAGGCTGGAAGTGTATACAGACACATTCCACACCAGGCAGGCCATGAGGACGTGGCTGCGTGGAAGTTATGTGTGCCGACGGAGCAGCGCAAGCAAGTTCTGGAAGAGAACCACGACGCAGCCACCGCGGGTCACCTTGGGAGCCGGAAAACAATTGCTCGGAAAACATTCCTTGGCCGCGAGGTACTACTGGCCGGGTATGTATCGCGACGTGCGTACATACGTGCAGCGGTGCGAGTTGTGCCAGCGCTACAAGTCCAGCCAACTCCAAGCGGCAGGGCAGATGCTGACCAAGATCCCCGAGGAACCATGGGCAACGTTGTGCGCCGATTTTGTAGGTCCGCTACCCAGGTCCAAGCATGGCCATACGATGTTGTTGGTGTTCATCGAGTTCATTAAGAAGCGCGAACTCGGCGGCGCTCCAAAAGGCGTTCCGGGAGAGGATATTGGCAGGATTTGGCGTGCCAAAGGTACTCATCACCGACAATGGCACTCAATTGACGAGTCGCGCATTCAAGCTGACAGCGCCATATACGCCCCAGGAAAATCCCACCGAAAGGGCAAATCGCACGGTGAAGACCATGATCGCGCAATTTGCGGGCAATGATCAGAGGTGTTGGGACGAGGCGTTGCCGGAGTTGACACTGGCATTCAACAGCAGCGTTTCGGCGTCAACAGGCTATACGGCAGCCTTCCTCACGCAAGGGCGTGAGCCAAGATTGCCAAAATCACTGTTCGACGCACAAACAGTGGGAACAGGCCAAGAGGAACAGAGTCCGGTGGAGCGAGCAACCAAAATGGCCGAGGTGTTCCAGGTGGTGCGACGCAGCCTGGAGAAAGCTGCTCAGGATCAAGCGTGGCACTACAATCTACGGCGGCGGCAGTGGAAGCCGGCCGTAGGCGACAAGGTGTGGGCAAAAGAACGCCACTTGTCCAATGCCGCGGATTGATTCGCAGCGAAACTGGCCCCACGATATGGAGGACCATATACGGTGGTCAGCTTGATCTCCCCGGTTATCTGCCGCATCAGTTCAGAGGCAGATAAGCGGAGCAGAACGGCTCATGTGGCGGACCTCAAGCCATATCGAGCAGAAGCGGGTGAGTTGCCAAAAAAACAAGTAAGAACGTTGCAGTCGGGCGCTACCGACTGCGGGATACTCATTCACACCCGCACAGATCACGCCCATTGCCACGCCCAAAATTGGTTTGTACATAGTTCATTTTTTGGAAATCAATAGAGGAAATCATAAAATTTTGATTTTCTCACTGAGAATCGGAAAAACGTACAGTTTTTCTCGATTTGCCACGCCCCCAGTGGGCGTAGGCATATAATTTTTGCTTAGTTCTTAGAAATAGTAAAGAGTAACGTAAGTGTGCAATTTGGATGCTTACACTCAAAAAATGCGAAAATTACAGGGTATTTTTTAGCTGGGCATGCCCCATAAGGGGCGTAAAAATTATTTTTGGGTCATCGATAGAGAAGCTCACCAGTAACTCAATCATCCAATTTTGAAGCTTCTAGCTCTAAAACTGTAGGAGCTATAAACTTTTACTGTTTGCCACGCCCCCTATAGGCGTAGATATATCCGCTATATCTTTTTCAACTTGGGTTGTCAACCCGAGTATATATACCAATCTTCAAGTCTCTAGCGTTCATAGTGCTCAAAATATTACAGAATTTGAAAAATCACAATATAGTCAGAACCGATTTGCCACGCCCCTAGTAGGCGCGGATACATAGTTTTTTGGTCGATCTTCAAAGGATCGAATCAGTAACCTACGTGCCAAATTTGGGTGTTCTAGCTTTAAAACTGTAGAAGATACAGCTTTACCCGATTTGCCACGCCCCCAATGGGTGTAGATATATCCGCCATAGCTTTTTCATCTTGAGTTTTCAACATGAGTATATATTCCACATTGCAACTCTCTAGCACTTCTAGAAGTAGTTTTTCTGAGATATCGGAAAATGCATTTTCCGATTTGCCACGCCCCTAGTGGGCGTATCGGGAAAATCTTGACACTTTATAATTCGAGGGTATACACGACTACATATTCCAAATTTCAACTCTCTAGCTTTAAAACTGTGCAAATGGTTTGCGTTCATTCGGACAGACGGAGAGACGGGCAGACGGACGGACGGACAGACGGACGGACAGCGTGACGGACATTGCACAAAACCAATATACTCATTTCACTTTGGGAATGAGTATAAACAAGTAAGAAAGCTCTAGTCGGCGGTACCCGACTAGGAGATCCCCTGAACCCTGCGAAGAGCCGATATTCCAAACATTCTATGCTTATTTAACATATACATATGTAAAAGCAATACATGCACACACACATACACACATACACATACGCATAAGCACGCGCTCTGCTGACTGCGCAGTTAGCGCAGCGACTGAGCGTGGGCTGCGCTCATGGGCTTTACTATGGGAAATGAAATGTTTAATAACTTCTTTTGTAGATGGACTTTCCTAATCAAACTTTCAGAGCGTGATTCTGTCATTTATATGTGTATATTTGCCAAAGCACAAGTCTCTAGTATTTGAAATACGGCTTTTACAATATTGTGGGGAAAGGGAAGGAAAGGGGGGGTGGTATCAAAAATGTGACAAAAATCAAAATTGTATAAACTCTACATTATACTGAATACAAAATTTGGAGACTCTAGCTCTAAAGATGTGGGAGATATAAGTTTATAACTACTATTCGATAACGTTTTAAATCGATAACTTTGAAACGATCAAATTTATCGATTTTTTGAAAAAAACTCGATCTGCGCGTGCTATACACGGACCTACATAAATTCAAAAATTTCAAGTCTCTAGCTCTTATAGATTCTGAGATCGACGCGTTCAAACATACGGACAGACGGACGGACGGACGGACGGACGGACAGACGGACAGGGCTAAATCAACTCAGCTCGTCGCCCTGATCAAGAATATATATACTTTATGGGGTCGGCCACGCCTCCTTCTGCCTGTTACATACATTTCAACAAAACCATTATACCCTGTTTTCCCATTTTCAATGGGTTCAGGGTATAAAAAAGGAAGTGAATACGCATAGCTATGTGTATTAACCTAAAAACCTATATATCTATGTAGGGGAAAAGTTTTTTTTGTAAACATAAGCAAAATTAACATCGGCCGCACAAAGCAAATCCACGGCAAAAACAGCCAAAATGTTGTGAGCGTAACAACAAAGTTGTTTGAATTTGCGCGCGAGTTATGCCATCAGCATCACTTCCCACAATGTCAGCTGACACCATACCATTAGCATCACTTCCAGTAACTACAGTTGACACAAAAGGTTTACAATCGTCTTTAATGTAGAAAACACATTAACCATAAGTGTCATAAGAATTAGAAAACCAAAGACCAGAAGTGTCATAAGAATTGTGGACACTTATTGCAAACCACTTAACTCAAAGAGCATATCCAATATTATAAACATAAATAATCGTCACAGCCCAGCTGCATAATGTAAACATACTCTAGCTCAGCATATCCAATATTGTAAAACAAACAATTGTCGCCAAGAATGGTATAAAAGATCCCTTAGAATTAAATAAGAATTCAGTTGTATTGTATATCACAAATAAAGAACATGTATTAAACTGTTATAAGAAATACATAATCTGTGTATTAAATTGTTAAAAGAAATACCTAGTTCGTGTATTAAACTGTTAAAACAAATACATTATCCATGTATTAAACTGTTATAAGAAATACATAATCTGTGTATTAAATTGTTAAAAGAAATACATAATTCGTGTATTAAACTGTTAAAACAAATACATAATCCATGTATTAAACTGTTATAAGAAATACATAATTGGCGCAGCCGGTAATCGGAAAAACACTAAGAAAAAAGTTTTGTGAAATCTTTTAAAGTGAACAAAACCTAAAGAAAAAAGTTTTGTGAAATCTTTTAAAGTGAACGAAACCTAAAGAAAAAAAATAACAATAACAATAATTGTGGAAACTTTGGATTCTATCCAAGTAAACAAAGCAATTAATAAAAATTAATCAAAATTAATCAAATTCATAAGTGAATAAATAATACAACTCAAAACAAAAAAATAGAAAATCAACATATAATTGAATTGCAGCAATGCATTCAATTATTAACAAATGTAATAATAGCAAGAGAAGGTGAAGGCAGGAACCCAATCACAACACAAAGGAACTGCATCGAGAAGGAAACAAGATACTTACCGATATTCAATGGGGAGGATGGAACATTACATGGATTCGTGTCTGCAGTGGACCAAATCATGGAGGAATATGACGACAACGACCAGGTTTTCACTGTCATATTCAACACCAAAATTCAAGGTCAGGCTAGAACTATGCTTAACATTAATCCACCAGCAAATTGGGCAGAATGCAAGAATCGTTTAAGACATCACTATAGGCCTAGAACGGATCAGATGGGACTAACTAGGAAAATCAATAACTTAAGAGTAACAAGCGTAAGAGATCTTGATAATAAAATAAGAACAATTGTTGAGGAAATTACTGATTTTTCGGTCTTTGAAAATAATAGTAGACTAGTTGATATTCTAAGTGGATTATTAATTCAAAGAGTTAAAGAATTATCATGTGGTCCGATGGCAATTGCCTTAATGAACAAAACAACTTTAACAGAATTAAGAAATGAACTTTCCAATTTCGTTGGTCTAAATTTTGGAAATTTGAATCAAAAATTATTAATAAAAAAAGACAATAATTATTCATCAAATTACAATAACAGACAATTTAACCAAAACTCAAGACAAGACACAGACAACAGAAATTCAAACGAAAATAATCAAGCATATAATGATTACCAAAGACAAAACAGACAACAGAATA
Organism: Drosophila nigricruria; assembly: GCA_037075265.1. NCBI lineage: Eukaryota > Metazoa > Arthropoda > Insecta > Diptera > Drosophilidae > Drosophila > Drosophila nigricruria. The sequence goes on from JBAMCI010000079.1 coordinate 38,993, forward strand.
GCCAAATAGTTAGGAATAATCAACAAAGTCAGAACGTAAGACAAGACCAAAACTTTAACAAACAACAACAAAGTCAGAACGTAAGACAAAATCAGAATTTTAATAGACAAACAAGTCAGAATATTCGACAAAATTATCAGCAACCACAACCAGAAGCAATGAGTGTAGACAATTTAAATGATGAAGAAGTAAATAAGAATTCAAACTACGAAAATAAACAGGAAGAGTTTTTTACAAACTAGCCTCGGACAAAAGAAAAGTTTTCATTAAGGGAACTATCGAGGGGGATCCTTTTCTAATTTTAGTAGATACTGGATCTACTATAAGTATAATAAACACCAAAAATATACATGAATCAAAGTATAAAATAATCGAAAAATTTTCAAAAACCATTTGCACTATTAATGGAAATATAAAAAAAATGACAGTTATTTAGTTAAAACAAAAGTACCAAGTGAATTCAAATATGCAGATTGCACAAGAATAAGATGGGTAGCTATGTCCCTGGAAACATCATATGATTTTCTATTGGGCATGGATTTTATCCAAGGAAATTTTGAAAATATTGACTTTAAAAAAGAAATAATTAAGCTTTGCAATGGAGTCGAAATTCCGTTTCTTTCCAAATTATCAGAAGATGTTTGTGTAATGGAAGAAGGTGAAATTGATGACTTTAAGCTAGAAGGGCTCAATGCTGAGGAAGTTCAGATAGTAAAAAATCTTACGAAAAAATATGAAAAATTATATTTAAAAGAAGGTGATCAGTTAACTAACACTAATACAATAATTTACAATATTAAAACCACATTAGATCATTCCATAAATTCAAAGCTCTATAGGGTTTCTCCAAAATATGAAGAAGAAGTAAGAAAGCAAATAATAGAAATGGAAAAAGTGGAATAATAAGAAAAAGTAAAAGCAAATATAGCTCTCCTATATGTATAGTTAAGAAAAAAATTGATAATTCAGGAATTCAAAAATATCGTATCTGTGTAGATTATAGGCGACTAAACCAAGTAACCGTTTCAGATAAGTATCCAATACCTATTATGGACGCTGTATTAGATAAACTTGGTAAAGCCCAATATTTTACTACTCTTGATTTAGCGAAAGGCTATCATCAAATATTAATGGCAGAAGAAGATATAGAAAAAAACAGCTTTCATAACTCCAATGGGATTATACGAATATGTTAGAATGCCATTCGGATTAAAAAATGCTCCAGCTACATTCCAACGTTTAATGAACGAAATATTGAGGGATTATATAAACAAAATTTGTGTAGTATATCTTGATGATATTTTAATTTTTTCAACAACACTTGAAGAACACAAGATTGCTCTAGAAAAAATTTTCAAAGTACTTAGGAATCATAATTTGAAAATACAACCAGATAAATGCTCGTTTATGAAAAAACATACCGAATACTTGGGACATATTCTCACAAAAGAAGGGTTCAAACCAAATCCAAGAAAAATAGAAGCAATAAAAGAAATTCCATTACCAAAAACGGAAAAACAATTAAAAGGATTTTTAGGTATGACAGGATTTTATAGAAAATTTATCAAAGACTATTCCAAAATAGCTTACCCAATGATTAGATATTTACAAAAAGGTGTATCAATTAATACAAATGATCCACAATTTATAGATGCATTTGAAAATCTTAAAGCTCTTATAAGCTCACACCCAATATTAAACAAGTAAGAACGTTGCAGTCGGGCGCTACCGACTGCGGGATACTCATTCACAGCCCCACAGATCACGCCCATTGCCACGCCCACAATTGGTTTGTACATATATAATTTTTTGGAAATCAATAGAGGAGATCAGCAGTAATATCTGTATATAATTCTGATTTTCTCACTGAGAATCGGAAAAACGTATAGTTTTTTCCGATTTGCCACGCCCCCAGTAGGCGTAGACATATAATTTTTGGCCAGTTCTTAGAAGTAGTGAAGGGTAACGTAAGTGTGAAATTTGGATGCTTACACTCAAAAAATGCGAAAATTACAGGGTATTTTTTAGCCGGGCATACCTCATAAGGGGCGTAAAATTTATTTTTGGCGCATCGATAGAGGAGCTCACCAGTAACTTACCATCCAATTTTGAAGCTTTTAGCTCTAAAACTGTAGGAGCTACAAACTTTTGCGGTTTGCCACGCCCCCTATGGGCGTAGATATATCCGCCATAGCTTTTTCAACTTGAGTTGTCAACACAAGTCTACATTCCAAATTGCAACTCTCTAGCACTTCTAGAAGTAGTGTTTCTGAGATATGGGCAAATGCATTTTCCGATTTGCCACGCCCCTAGGGGGCGTATCGGGAAAATCTTGACACTTTATAATTCGAGAGTATACACGAGTATATATTCCAAATTTCAACTCTCTAGCTTCAAAACTGTGCAAATGGTTTGCGTTCATACGGACAGACGGACAGACGGACAGACGGACGGACGGACAGACGGACAGACGGACGGACAGCGTGACGGACATTGCACAAAACCAATATACTCATTTCACTTTGTGAATGAGTATAAATATCCAGAATTTGACAAACCATTTACAATTACTACAGACGCCAGTGATTTTGCCATAGGTGCAGTTTTATCTCAACAAGGACAACCAATTGCCTATGTTTCAAGAACACTTAATAAACATGAGAAAAACTATAGTACAATTGATAAAGAATTTTTGTCTATTATACATGCCGTAAATTATTTCAAACACTATTTGATCGGAAATAAATTTCAAATTATAACAGATCATGCTCCTATAAAATACCTAAATTCAAAATTTAAAGGAAAAGAAATGACAGCTAGACATCAAAGATGGATTTTAAAATTACAGGAATTCGATTATGATATTATATATTTAAAAGGTAAAGACAATAAAGTAGCAGATTTTTTAAGCAGACAGGAAACAGCACAATTAATCAATACAGAAAATAAAGAAGAATCAAATTTTGATATAACAAATACACAGCATTCAGCAGATGAAGAGGAATTAACTCATTTTTATATAAAAAATGATATTGTTAATAAATATAAAACTCAGATAATAATTACCTACTCAGCAACAGATAATATTAATATATACCATGGAAGAAAAATAATTGAAGTAAATCCAGCAGACACAGAAAATGAAATTGAAATAAAATTACAAAATAATAGAGAAAGGAACAGTAGGAATTTTTTCAGAAGTACCAGACTCAGTATATCATAAAATACAATGTATATTAATCAACATTTTTTCTCACTCTAAAAATATTAATATTTTCAAATGTACAAAAAGAGCACAAGAAATTTCGACTGAGGAAGAATTACATAAACAAATTTCAATTTACCATTCAAAAGATTCATTACACAGCGGTATAAGTGAAACATTCAATTCACTAAAAGACAAAATCTATTTTCCAAAATTAAGGGACCATATTCAATTAATAATAGCAAATCGTAGAAAATGCAAAGAAATAAAGTATGATAGAAAACCGATAAAACCAAACTTTCAATTTACAGAAACACCAGATACTAAAAACCAAATTATACATTTAGATATAATTTACATAAAACACAAATCTTTTGTTACAATCATAAATAAACTTACAAAATTTGCAGTTGCTTATAATATTATGGATAGAAATTGGCGAACAAAGATGCAAATTATGATAGAACATTTTGTAAAATTTAATAAACCACAGAAAATAATAATGGATAATGAGTTTAGATCAGAACATATAATACAGTTTTTAAACAAGGAAGATATTTCAATACATTATACAAAACCCAATTCACATACAGGAAACGCTGATATTGAAAGATTACATTCTACATTAATTGAAATAATAACAGGAATAGAGAGAGTTCTCAGTTGAAAGTGTTTGACGTGCTTTGTTTGTGCTCCATAACTTTTATTCACATTTGAATATTTCTTGGCTTTAAACTTACACTTTTTTGTAATTTTGTTTAATTCAGCCATCAGGCTTTGTTTTTTACTGTGCAAGAAATAATCCACGGTGCTTTGTGCTATTATAAAAGTGTTTCTATTTTGAAAGTTTTGTCAGCGTCGGTAATTTGTTGTGTTACATTTGCATTTACTTCTTTGGCGCTCTCCTCTTTCGTTTGTGTTTCTTTTTACACTTGTGCATATTTGTTAGTGTTATCACTCACACTCATACTTGAGTTGTTTGTGTTTCTCACTAAATCAAATTCGTCTTGTGCAAGAAACTCTCTCACTGCTTGCTGCTCACCCGCTCTTTATCAGTTGTTTGTTGTTGGACCCGCTCTCACGACTCACTAATCCTCTCTTTGTTTTATTTTTTTTTTATATTATTTCCTTTTGATCAGTTTTTACGTTTCGGTTGCTTAACCCCAATTGCCAATATGACTTGCTGCAAAAAATCATGCAATATTCGGCAAGCAGCTGATTCTGCACAATTGCAATTTGTTAGTTGCTGGTTATGTGAGAATATGATGCACACAAAATGTGCTGGTCTCACCGGACGGGACTATGACAAAATCATGTCCACTGCCAAAATTGGTTGTGGTGGTTTACGCTGGTCGTGTCCAATTTGCTTTGAAAAACAATTAAATTTTTCCAAGATGTATAATTCAGTGCGAGTTCAATTTTTAAAACTGAGTAGTATATCTAAACAGTTATCTAGTGACCTAGAAGCTGGTGAAAATTTACTAAATCAGTACAATTTTGATACTTCGGATTCTGAAATTATGACTCCTTCTCAGTTGGTACCCCATTCCGTACCAATACTGTCTCCTAATTTATTAGTGCCTTCCTCACCTTGCCCTGACTCGTTATTAGTTCCAATTGCTAATGACTTGTCGGACACACCTGTTGTTAGTGTTATAATAGACACTCAAGAGCCTTTACAGGTTCCAATCAAAAAACTAAAAGCCTCCCCGAATATTGCTCAAGCAACGAAAAATATTCCGACCTCTTCATCCACTCTTTCTATACCTACTTTATCTGTCGTTTCTCCTCGAAAGCAAGTTTTCCTATCTAGGCTTTCTTCTGACACGACATGTGAAGCTATATCTGTTTTTATCGCTAGTAAATCTGCAGCCCATATTTTTATTTCGAAGTTTAATTTCGCGACTCCTCGTGAAATTGCTTCATTCAAAATCAATGTGCCCGCTGAATTTTTCACAACTATATGTGACTCCAAATTTTGGCCACCTAATGTAGTTGTGCATGAATTCAAACACAAGAATCGGAATAGGTTGTCTCCAATATCGTTAAATCCTACTTCGGTTCAATCTTCATCTAATATTGGATCAAAAAACTAAATTTTGCTCAATCTTCTCCGCAACTGTCTTTGATATATCAAAACGTTCGCGGGCTAAATTCTAAGCTCAGAAGAGTATTTTTGAGTAGTTTTTGTATAAATTCTGAAATTATTGCTCTCACTGAAACGTGGCTAAGTCCGAATGTTTATAATAGTGAGATTCTCTCTAATGATTTCACCATTTATAGACACGATCGACTGCTACGTAGAGGTGGTGGTGTCTTGATTGGTGTTAAAACCAATATTCTCTCAGAATCTTTTATTTTTTCGTTATCTCATGATGCTGAGATTATTGGAGTTAAAATATCTGTTCCATCGTGTTCCCTATTTATTACTTGTTCATATATCCCTCCCTCTTCTGATGTTCAAGTTTATGTTCAACATATAACTTGCATTAAAGAAATTTATGGACATGTTAATGATAACGATATGTTTCTTGTGTTGGGTGACTTCAATATACCTAACACTTCTTGGTCGTCCAGTCCCAACTCTAGTTTTCTTATTCCTACATTAGATCATTACCTTTTCAATGAATTATTCTCGCTTTCTATGTTTCAGATGAACTCTATTTCTAATCATCTGAATCGTTCACTTGATCTAGTTTTTATTAATGATGACTCAAGCATTACTGTCTCTAGATCACGTTTTTGTATACCTGAGGATATACATCATCCCACTTTGGAGGTACAATTATTCATAAGTACTCCTGCAGTTTTCACACGTAAAATTTTAAAACAACATCGTTGTTTTAATAAGTGCAATTTTGTTTTGCTTAATCAACTTATTAATGCAACAGATTGGTCTCCCTTATACAAGTCAGTTGACATTAATTTGGCAAAAACTTTTTTCTATAATACTTTAAATTTTCTTTTAGATGAGTGTGTTCCTATGTGTCTCCCTATGACCGTTTCTAATAAAGCCCCCTGGTTTACTCAGACTCTTTCTAATTTAAAAAATATTAAGTCTAAATATTTAAAAAAAATTTAAAAAGTCTGGTTCGAATGTAGACTGGTCTAAATATTCCATAGCCAAGTCGAATTTTAATATTTTAAATTCTCGGTGTTATGAGAATTACCTTTTTCGTTGCAAAAGGCAGTTTGTTCGTGATCCTAAGAAATTCTATTCATTTGTAAACATGAAGCGTAAGCCTTCTAGTTTACCTTCCTCATTTTTCTTTGGATTGGACAAAACTTGTATTGATCATGATTCCTCTAACCTATTTGCAGATTTTTTCCAATCCACTTACTCCTCGTTAGATCCCTATACCAATTCATACCCTTACTTAATTTCTACAACTAATATTATTAATGCTTCTAAAGTTTCCCCAGCTTCTCTGATTTCAGCCATTCGGTCTTTTTCTCCTGGAGCTGATAATATTCCCAGTTGTGTAATTAAAGAATGTAGTGGTTCGCTTCAGACACCATTACTAAAACTATTTAATTTGTCGCTGGAAACCTCTGTTTTTCCGTCTATTTGGAAAGAGTCTTTTATCATCCCTCTATATAAAAAAGGTGGGAGGTCTGACATTTCTAATTATAGAGGTATTGCAAAACTATCAGCTATTCCAAAATTATTTGAAAAAATAATAACATCTACCTTACAACATTTTTGCAAATCGATTATTTCACCATCGCAGCATGGTTTTGTTCGAAATCGATCTACTTCCACTAATCTATTAGAATTTACTTCCCTAGTCAATGACAGTTTTTTAAATAAAATGCAAACGGATGTTATATATACTGATTTCAGTAAAGCATTTGACTCAGTACACCACGATATACTACTTCAAAAGCTTGATCACTTAGGATTTTCCCCTAAGCTTCTTTCTTGGATTTCATCCTATTTAAAAGGTAGAACCCAAAGAGTTGTGTTGAGAACAGCTTTTTCGAAAGTTGTTTTCGTTTCGTCGGGTGTACCTCAGGGTAGTCATTTGGGTCCGCTACTTTTTTCCCTATTTATAAATGATCTTCCAAATCGCATATCGAATTCAAAGATATTTATGTATGCAGATGACGTAAAACTTTGTCTTTCGTATGCTAATTCACTTGATCATCAACGCCTTCAAGATGATCTTAATTCCTTCCAACTTTGGTGTGTAGCTAATCGGTTGCATTTAAATTGTTCTAAATGTATGACAATGACCTTCTGTCGTTCTATTCCATATATTGCTAATTATTCAATTAATAATTATCCCTTGCAACGTATTTTTTCAGTCAAAGATCTTGGTGTACTTTTTGACTCGAAACTTAACTTCAATTCTCATATCTCAACTATCATAAATGAAGCCAAAAGTGTTCTTGGCTTTATTAAACGTTGGGCAAAAGAATTCAAGGATCCATTCATTACCAAACTTCTTTATGTTTCGCTGGTAAGACCTATTTTAGAATACTGTTCAATTATATGGTCTCCTCAGCATAAATTGTATCAGGATCGAATTGAATCGGTCCAGAAACAGTTTTTACTTTTTGCCTTACGAGATCTAAACTGGGACCCCAATCTTCGTTTACCGTCTTATGTTAGTAGGCTTCTTCTTATTGATCTCCCATCATTAATCAATCGTAGAACTATCCTGGAGATTGTTTTTCTACATAATTTGATTATTGGTAATATTGACTCGCCTCGCCTGTTATTGCAACTAAATTTTTCTGTTCCTTCCAGAACAACCAGACACTTTCGTCCGTTGTGTTTACCATTGTGCACTTCGGATTATTCCTTGCATAGCGCGTTTCACGTTTTATGTGTTAATTATAATAAATTTTATCACGTATTTTCCTCTGAACTCTCTCTACCTTTAATTAAATCCTTGCTTTCAGATCATCTTAGGGAAATCACACACAGTGCCCTGGAGTGAGCAGGTGCACAAATTTGACGACTGGCAAAATCTTCAACATTGTGGAGTGATTTCCCAATCCTTTTTTTTTTCTATAATCTATTATAAATGTTTTTAAGTTTCTATTAACACTCTCTATCTTTTGTAGTTCATTAATATCACTGACCATACATGGCTATGAATCGGGGCATAGCTGGCCGGACTGGCAAATAAAATACCCCCAACGGGTTGGTGGTATTATTGTAATATTTTTTGTGTTCTTTTAGGCTATATAACTTATTTTGTTTAGTTTATCTTTAAGTTGACACTCGATTTTTCGAATCTAAAATTCAATTAGCAATAATAGCTTACAATAAACGTTATCATTCAACAATAAAATGTACACCAAATTATGCTAAAGACACAGAAGATGCAAATAAATTAAAAATGACTATTGAGGAACGTAAGAAAATGATTATAAACAAAATAAATAATACAAGAGAAGAATACAATGAACAAAGACAGGAAGGTCCGATTAAAAATTATAAAAGAGTCAGACATAAGGATGAGCCTTATTTTAGATATGCAATGTTAGAAAACATTCATCCAAGTAACATTAAAAGACCGTTAAAGCAGGAAATTAACAATACTAACGAAAAAAATACAGATTGATAGCAGATTTGACAAAGTTTTTTTTCTTTATTCCCCAGATACTAATCATTTTAGCCATCATTATAACCAGGTTCAATACAGTACAGACAAGATTACAAATGGAACCGATATTAGTAAGTGCAGGTTATGCACCCATACAGATTCATCAAACCGAAATAGTAAACGAAACAATAATTATACTACACATTATTAACATTGACCCACTTCAGAATATTATAAAACAAATGGAAACAAACATAAGAACAGCCAATATTACTGATAGTGAGGAACTATTTGCAGAAATCAGATTAATAAAGGCAAAGATTAAATCCATTACACCTTTTAGCAGAAATAAAAGGGGACTTATAAATATAGCAGGAACAGCATACAAATGGCTATTCGGACTAATGGACGACGAAGACAGGACAGATATCTTAGAACACCTTGATATAATTGACCAAAATAATCATAACATCATAAACAACATGAACCAAGAAATAAGCATAAATTCACATTTTAACGATACAATACATAGGTTAGCAGAAATAATTAAGCACGACCGAATAATCATTAACGAAACACTGACAAGCATAAATGACCAAAATAAAAAAATCTTAATGAAACTCATATACAATGACCAAATGCAGAAATTAAAAAATATTGAATACAAAATAAATTACATTCAGGAAAATATAGCCTCTGCAAAGAATAATATAATTTTACCAGAAATTTTATCAGAAGAAGAAATAAACAAATTTGATATTGATTTTTATAAATTAAAGTTAATTCGTATGGGCATTTTGAAATACAAAAATAATTGCATAATAATAGCAATAAAAATTCCAAAAAAGTATATAAGTGTAGATGTTAAGTTACTTCTCCCAATGCCTAACAGATTATATCCAAATTGATCAAGAAAATTTATTAATTTTAGAAATTAACAATAAGACACTGGAATATAAACCAAATACAATCTTAAAGGAACTTAAATTAAGTAAAAGTTGCACTATTACCAACAGTTGTAAATTTATATTTAATAATATCACAAGTATCGAAGAAATAGATGATGACACAATAATAATAAAAAATGCCAGAAAAGAAAAGCTGCATCAAAATTGTGACAAAAGAAATATTATATTAAATGGAAATAACCTCATACAATTTGGAAATTGTAAAATACAAATTTTAAAAGAAACATTTTCCAATGAAAAACAAGTAAGAACGTTGCAGTCGGGCGTTACCGACTGCGGGATACTCATTCACACCCGCACATATCACGCCCATTGCCACGCCCACAATTGGTTTGTACATATATAATTTTTTGGAAATCAATAGAGGAGATCAGCAGTAATATCGTCATAAAATTTTGATTGTCTCACTGAAAATCGGAAAAACGTACAGTTTTTCCCGATTTTCCACGCCCCTAGTGGGCTTAGACATATAATTTTTAGCCAGTTCTTAGAATTAGTGAAGGGTAACGTAAGTGTGAAATTTGGATGCTTACACTCAAAAAATGCGAAAATTACAGCGTATTATTTAGCCGGACATGCCCCAAAAGGGGCGTAAAAATTATTTTTTGGGCATCGATAGAGGAGCTCACCAGTAACTCAACCATCGAATTTTGAAGCTTCTAGCTCTAAAACTGTAGGAGCTATAAACTTTTGCGGTTTGCCACGCCCCCTATGGGCGTAGATATATCCGCCATATTTTTTTCGTCTTGGGTTGTCAACCCGAGTATATATATCAAATTTCAAGTCTCTAGCATCAATAGTGCTCAAAATATAGCAGAATTTGAAAAATCACTATATAGTCAGATCCGATTTGCCACGCCCCTAGTAGGCGTGGATATATAGATTTTTGGTCGATCTTCATAGGATCGTATCAGTAACCTACGTGCCAAATTTGGGCGTTCTAGCTTTAAAACTGTAGAAGATACAGTTTAACCCGATTTGCCACGCCCAAAATGGGCGTAGATATATCCGCCATATCTTTTTGATCTTGGGTTGTCAGCACGAGTATATATTCCAAATTGCAACTCTCTAGCACTTCTAGAAGTAGTGTTTCTGAGATATGGGCAAATGCATTTTCCGATTTGCCACGCCCCTAGTGGGCGTATCGGGAAAATCTTGACACTTTATAATTCGAGGGTATACACGAGTATATATTCCAAATTTCAACTCTCTAGCTTAAAAACTGTGGAAATGGTTTGCGTTCATACGGACAGACGGACGGACGGACGGACGGACAGACGGACAGACGGACAGACGGACAGACGGACGGACAGCGTGACGGACATTGCACAAAACCAATATACTCATTTCACTTTGTGAATGAGTATAAATAGAATTTTATGAAAAATATTTTTATCCCACAGAACTATTAAATCAAACTTACAAAAACACTATTAATTTCGATCATTTAACAATAAACAAGTAAGAACGTTGCAGTCGGGCGCTACCGACTGCGGGATACTCATTCACACCCCCACAGATCACGCCCATTGCCACGCCCACAATTGGTTTGTACATATATAATTTTTTGGAAATCAATAGAGGAGATCAGCAGTAATATCTGTATATAATTCTGATTTTCTCACTGAGAATCGGAAAAACGTATAGTTTTTCCCGATTTGCCACGCCCCCAGTAGGCGTAGACATATAATTTTTGGCCAGTTCTTAGAAGTAGTGAAGGGTAACGTAAGTGTGAAATTTGGATGCTTACACTCAAAAAATGCGAAAATTACAGGGTATTTTTTAGCCGGGCATACCCCATAAGGGGCGTAAAAATTATTTTTGGCGCATCGATAGAGGAGCTCACCAGTAACTTACCATCCAATTTTGAAGCTTCTAGCTCTAAAACTGTAGGAGCTACAAACTTTTGCGGTTTGCCACGCCCCCTATGGGCGTAGATATATCCGCCATATCTTTTCCAACTTAGGTTGTCAACCCGAGTATATATACCAAGTTTCAAGTCTCTAGCATCAATAGTGCTCAAAATATTACAGAATTTGAAAAATCACTATATAGTCAGATCCGATTTGCCACGCCCCTAGTAGGCGTGGATATATAATTTTTTTGTCGATCTTCATAGGATCGTATCAGTAACCTACGTGCCAAATTTGGGCGTTCTAGCTTTAAAACTGTAGAAGATACAGTTTAACCCGATTTGCCACGCCCAAAATGGGCGTAGATATATCCGCCATATCTTTTTGATCTTGGGTTGTCAGCACGAGTATATATTCCAAATTGCAACTCTCTAGCACTTCTAGAAGTAGTGTTTCTGAGATATGGGCAAATGCATTTTCCGATTTGCCACGCCCCTAGTGGGCGTATCGGGAAAATCTTGACACTTTATAATTCGAGGGTATACACGAGTATATATTCCAAATTTCAACTCTCTAGCTTCAAAACTGTGGAAATGGTTTGCGTTCATACGGACAGACGGACGGACGGACGGACGGACAGACGGACAGACGGACAGACGGACAGACGGACGGACAGCGTGACGGACATTGCACAAAACCAATATACTCATTTCACTTTGTGAATGAGTATAAATAGAATTTTATGAAAAATATTTTTATCCCACAGAACTATTAAATCAAACTTACAAAAACACTATTAATTTCGATCATTTAACAATAAACAAGTAAGAACGTTGCAGTCGGGCGCTACCGACTGCGGGATACTCATTCACACCCCCACAGATCACGCCCATTGCCACGCCCACAATTGGTTTGTACATATATAATTTTTGGAAATCAATAGAGGAGATCAGCAGTAATATCTGTATATAATTCTGATTTTCTCACTGAGAATCGGAAAAACGTATAGTTTTTCCCGATTTGCCACGCCCCCAGTAGGCGTAGACATATAATTTTTGGCCAGTTCTTAGAAGTAGTGAAGGGTAACGTAAGTGTGAAATTTGGATGCTTACACTCAAAAAATGCGAAAATTACAGGGTATTTTTTAGCCGGGCATACCCCATAAGGGGCGTAAAAATTATTTTTGGCGCATCGATAGAGGAGCTCACCAGTAACTTACCATCCAATTTTGAAGCTTCTAGCTCTAAAACTGTAGGAGCTACAAACTTTTGCGGTTTGCCACGCCCCCTATGGGCGTAGATATATCCGCCATATCTTTTCCAACTTAGGTTGTCAACCCGAGTATATATACCAAGTTTCAAGTCTCTAGCATCAATAGTGCTCAAAATATTACAGAATTTGAAAAATCACTATATAGTCAGATCCGATTTGCCACGCCCCTAGTAGGCGTGGATATATAATTTTTTTGTCGATCTTCATAGGATCGTATCAGTAACCTACGTGCCAAATTTGGGCGTTCTAGCTTTAAAACTGTAGAAGATACAGTTTAACCCGATTTGCCACGCCCAAAATGGGCGTAGATATATCCGCCATATCTTTTTGATCTTGGGTTGTCAGCACGAGTATATATTCCAAATTGCAACTCTCTAGCACTTCTAGAAGTAGTGTTTCTGAGATATGGGCAAATGCATTTTCCGATTTGCCACGCCCCTAGTGGGCGTATCGGGAAAATCTTGACACTTTATAATTCGAGGGTATACACGAGTATATATTCCAAATTTCAACTCTCTAGCTTCAAAACTGTGCAAATGGTTTGCGTTCATACGGACAGACGGACAGACGGACAGACGGACAGACGGACGGACAGCGTGACGGACATTGCACAAAACCAATATACTCATTTCACTTTGTGAATGAGTATAAAAACTTTGAAAATTTAAAAGAAATCACAGAATTGAAATATGAAAAAAAGTAACAAATAGCATTATGCTAATATTTTTAATCATTTTTATATGTTTTATTTTTTATATATACTTAAGTTGCAAAAGGCAAAATATTAATATTAATTTAAAAAGAATTCAGGAGAATTCATACTCTAAGAGGGGAGGAGTTATGCCATCAGCATCACTTCCCACAATGTCAGCTGACACCATACCATTAGCATCACTTCCAGTAACTACAGTTGACACAAAAGGTTTACAATCGTCTTTAATGTAGAAAACACATTAACCATAAGTGTCATAAGAATTAGAAAACCAAAGACCAGAAGTGTCATAAGAATTGTGGACACTTATTGCAAACCACTTAACTCAAAGAGCATATCCAATATTATAAACATAAATAATCGTCACAGCCCAGCTGCATAATGTAAACATACTCTAGCTCAGCATATCCAATATTGTAAACACAAAGCAGCATACCCAATATTGTAAACACAAACAATTGTCGCCAAGAATGGTATAAAAGATCCCTTAGAATTAAATAAGAATTCAGTTGTATTGTATATCACAAATAAAGAACATGTATTAAACTGTTATAAGAAATACATAATCTGTGTATTAAATTGTTAAAAGAAATACCTAATTCGTGTATTAAACTGTTAAAACAAATACATAATCCATGTATTAAACTGTTATAAGAAATACATAATCTGTGTATTAAATTGTTAAAAGAAATACATAATTCGTGTATTAAACTGTTAAAACAAATACATAATCCATGTATTAAACTGTTATAAGAAATACATAATTCGCGCACACACACGAAACGGGGGAGCATGCGCAGCAGCAAAATAATCGTCAACTACGAAACGGCACAACAACAACAGGCACGGCCGAAACCGTTTAAGTTGCACGCGCACTCCGCAAGAACAACAACAACATCACGCACCCGAGCCGAAAAAGAGCGCACACACATGCAGAACGAAAGCAGCGACAGCATGAAATGCGTACGAAAACCACGATGAGCATGGTAGGCAACAACAACGCAGAGCGCCCAAAGTTCAACAGCCGCGGCGAAAGGCTACTGAACTTTGTCGGCTACGCACGATCGCTAGCGCACGAGATGACACGAAGGTGTCGATGCTAGCGACATGCAAAACGGCCAACAACAAAATAGGGCACGCAGTGTATATATGAGTGCATGTAGTTGCTGTGCACTCATACATATATGCGAAGGGAAAGAGAGAGTGTGTGAGAAATGCATTAGAGATGAAACAACAATGCCTCATATTCAGCCATAAGGCCAGACTGTTGGAAGAGCGTGACCTGTAGAGAGTGAGAGAACTAGCTGGTGCAGGATCCGTTAATTTCCGACACTCCGCTGGCGGCAGCCCTGCAGCAGAGGGTATAAAAGGGCATGCATGCATATGAGCAGGGCATTTGTGGAAATTCAACTCTATAGACTTCTGCTACGTAGCTGTATTTCTCGGCCGTCTGGACTTGGGCGTTGGAAGGGTTTGCCCGGCCGATCCTCGCGCACTGGACAGCGACTCCGCTGGAGCTATTGTAGGAGAATTCTCCAACAAAGCCCAGTTGCAGTCACTGGCAGCGGCCAGAGGAGCATCGGCGACCAGAGGAGTAGCGGTGACCAGAAAAGCAGTAGCAGCAGCCAAGAAGTAGAGGAGCAGCCACCGTCGCAGTCATCGCCGTCGCCACCACCGCCACAGTCGCCCCAGCAGCTGCGGTCGCCGCCCAACTCGCCGTGGGAGAGGCTAAAAATAATTTGTTCACCGCTGCGTACTTACTGCGACGATGTGGTGGGGTACTGGGAGGTCAGCCGCGGCAGATGCGAGCCACATGAGTGGCGAAATCCAGCGGTCCGGCAAAGGTATCGGGAGGGCGGACCGGCCGATCCTCGCGCATTGGCCAGCGACTTCGCTGGAGCTGTGCGCGAATGAGGAGTGAGCCGAGAACCCCACCGATATCCGATGTCCGGACCCGGGTCAGTTGTGAACGGCATCTGCAACGGAAGATCGTTTCGTTACCACCATCCCAGCAACAAGGGACAGCAGCGACATCGGGACAGCAGCAGCCACGCAGCCGCATTGTAGCCACGGAGGCTGGCAAAGCAGTGAAAAACGGCTGCAGCGGCGGGCGTGGCCAGAGGAGAACACAACCCGGTCCATGGGAAGGACAAAATAGAGGGGATCGCGCTATATGGATTTGGAAGAAAATTGGTAAATTGCTGAGAAAATTTGCTAATACGTTTCAGCCACTTACCTGCAGCGCACAGAGTTGCTGGAGGCTGGAGCGATCAGCTGTAGGCAGAGTTGCGTAGCAGCGGCGCTGTTAACAACAGAGTGTTAACAGCGGCCCTGTGCGTAGCACTGCTTGCAGCTGAAGGTGAGCGGCGAACTGCTTGCTGAAGAGAAGCAAGCAGTGCAAACAAAAGGGAGCGCCAAATGTGAGACCCGGACCAATGTAAACACAAAGGCTTCGTGTTTCCCGAAGGAAGAGGGGAGTGTGAGGAACAATATAGACGGGCACGTAGTGTATGTATAAGTGCATGTATTTGCTGTGCACTTATGCATATATGCGTGCCTGCATGTATTGTTCCACACAGCGACGCGAGTACGATAGTAGCGACCCTCGCTACTGGAAAGGGCGCAGAGATCGACCTAGTCTGTCTCTGTCGCTCGTATGTGTTCAGCGCATGGCTCGCGTCGCTCTCACGGCAATCATCGGCGACCGTTGGCCGAAGTACCGCTTGTGGCTGCGAGAAAGTAGTGTACACTTTCACTCGTATGCCAATAACGGTGCTTTGGCTAATGAGAGGCTGCCACGCAGATTTGGGAGATTTGGCGTCGCGCCAAATAACGTGATACTGCCGTTTTCGTCGAAACGAACGGCAGACAGGCCCCGCTCCAGAGCCGAGCTGGCGCCGTCATAGCGCGAAGCAGGGCGTCGCTGCTATAAAAAATCGCCCGCAACTCGGCAACTGGACAGTCAAAAAAAAAAGTGAAAGTGGAAGTATTGAGTGCCGACGAAAACAAGAAACGCGAGTGGAAAAGTGACCAGCCAAGGAGCAGAGATTAAAAGGACATCGCTGCCAAGGACTTCGAGAGGAAGGACATCGTGGGAAGGATATATACGAGGGATATCCTAGACGCCTATTGAGGACATAGGCTCGACACGCAGACACCGGAAGGGCATCAGCTGCCACCAACCAGGACATTGGTGCAGCACGGCCAAATCTACAGCATTAGTGGCGGATCCTGGAGCAGGAGCAAAGGTAACGTTTGCGTAGCTGTGCGTAAGAGTGCTGACTGTAGCTTGAGAAGATCTCAAGGTGTGCTTGTGAGCGTATCCAGCCGTAGGAGTCACTGCAATAGCCGAGCGAAGCACCGGAGTATTCAGTGTGGATCCTGGCGTCACCTGGAGTGCTCAAGCGTATCCTTGGAAAACCAAGAGTGCAGTACCATTCGCCAGAGTGCGCTAAACGTCTACCTGCGAGCCTGTGGAAAGGTGTGCTTCACTAAGCGCAAGATTTGGTAAATAATATAAACGTATAAATTGAGAAAATATACCCAACGCAACCATAAAACACACTGCATTATAATTTATCGCAAGGCGCTACATATAAATTAGTTGGCACGAACGCACAGTCGGCTGAGTCCGGCCCGGCTTAAACTCGGGATAAACCGAGGATCGTTACACACTAAAGAGCCTTAAAACACAGCGCGCAAATACTCGTCGAAATATTACCCGCATTCGTAGTAGTGTAGTTGATCCCAAAAGAAGAGAAGGAATATCTACGCCAATTTAAGATGAAGTAAAGGGTCGCTTGGAAATTCTGGAAGCTTACTTTAAGCAAACGTCGGTACAAACCCAAAAGGAATGTCCGACCGATACAGGACACACAGGTCTGGAGGATCTGTACATAGATGTCAAGGATTGCATATCAGAGCAACTTACTGAAGACATGCAAGTTAACAAATAACATAGCAACTAAGTAGCAACTAAGTAGCTTCACGCAAACAATGCTGATACGACAAATCGCGGGCTCAGTGCTCAGCACTGACGACAATAAGCAACGGTAATCGGCATTTCTTATGCCGAAGCGCTGTACCGTTTAGAATGCTGAATCGGCGTGCCCATTGCAGCTTGATGGCGTGATGCATTTGATTTTAGGCAACAGTCATATTTTGCCTTTGTCTTTAGATTTAGTTCGTTTCTGAATAAAGAAGAGACTAGTCGAGTGAAAAATACTCCGGCACACTGCCGCAATACTTTGTTCTTACTAAACCCTATCACTGAGCCACAAGGTCAGAGATTCAACAAACGGGAAGAAGTCAAGTCCTCCATCCTAATCTCTATAATTTGGAACCTCATCTCGCGAAGACTTAGCGAGATCACACACCGGAGTCGCCGTTGGAAACAGCGCGGACGCTCTAACATACTAACTACACACCGGAGTCGCCGTTGGAAACTTCGCGGACGCTCTAACTTAATAACTGGAGCCCAACAACAGGATTAACACCCTTTAGATATTTAAAACGAAAAACATGTAAGTTTAACAAGCAAACTCAAGTGCGAAAAAATAAAGAAGCAGTGAAAAACAAGTAAGAACGTTGCAGTCGGGCGCTACCGACTGCGGAATACTCTTTCACACCCGCACAGCTCACGCCCATTGGGACGCTTCCAATTGGTTTGTAACGATATAATTTTTTGGAAATCAATAGAGGAGATCAGCAGTAATATCGTCAAAAAAATTTTGATTTTCTCACTGAGAATCGGAAAAACGTACAGTTTTTCCCGAGTGCCACGCCCCCAGTAGGCGTAGACATATAATTTTTGGCCAGTTCTTAGAAGTAGTGGAAGGTAACGTAAGTGTGAAATTTGGAAGCTTACACTAGAAATATGCGAAAATTTCTTGGGTTGTCAACCCGCGTATATATACAAAATTTCAAGTCTCTAGCATTCATAGTGCTCAAAGTATTACAGAATTTGAAAAATCACTATATAGTCAGATCCGATTTGCCACGCCCCTAGTAGCCGTGGATATATAATTTTAGTCGATCTTCATAGGATCGTAGTAGTAACCTACGTGCCAAATTTGGGCGTTCTAGCTTTAAAACTGTAGAAGATACAGTTTTACCCGATTTGCCACGCCCCCAATGGGCGTAGATATATCTGCCATAGCTTTTTCATCTTGAGTTGTCAACACGAGTCTATATTTCAAATTGCATTTCTCTAGCACTTCTAGAAGTAGTGTTTCTGAGATATCGTAAAATGCATTTTCCGATTTGCCACGTCCTGACACTTTATAATTCGAGGGTATACACGAGTATACTCTCTAGCTTCAAAACTGTGCAAATGTTTTGCGTTCATACGGACAGGCGGACAGACGGACGCACAGCGTGACGGACATTGCACAAAACCAATATACTCATTTCACTTTGTGAAAGAGTATAAATAGATGTTTGCCAAGGTAAAATATCGTTGCAGACTTTCACCCAATACAAAATATTATTGCATACTTTTAAAAATAATATTGCATACCCTCACCAATTAAAAATATTGCATACTTTTACTAAATAAAAATATTATTGCATACTTGCATCAAATTAAAATTATTATAATAGCCTTTGTTGGGCGCAGCAACACCTAGTTTTAGTATAATTAAAAGTGCCTATTCGCCAATCCATACTGTGTAAGAGAATTTGCATATCATTAAGAGATTTCGGCAACTTGTGCCGTTCTGCTCTCCGCCCTTTACACGCACATTCGTTCTCACGATGCAGCGGCTCAACTTTGATAAGCCGGCGCTCGTAGATCAATGCAGGCAGTGCAATTTTGGAAGTCAAACTTTGTTATCGTTTTGGGCAGATGCTCGTGCGCAGCAGCTCTGCAATCACACACATACAAATATACATACATACATGCATTCTAGCATATTGCACACATACGTACATATATACATTTAGAACAATTAAATAAACTGGTGAATATAGAAAATATACTTTTGTGTTCTATATAAAAGGCTATTCGAAAAATCTCGATAGCTCAACATTTGGTGACCCGGATGTGATCTATATATATAGAAATATGTGTAAGTTCTTCCAGTTACCGTTTGTACCGCTACTTATTGCATAGTCGTCAGACACACATTCGCTTCGACTTGCAATACAGTGCCGTCCATAAAAACAGTACCAACGCGTTCAGCTATTGTGCTTGCATTAGTTGTAATACATACAGGCATTAAATAGTGGCGATTTAATAAAGAGTTTTTTAATAACCCAATTAATAAAACAATTTTAATTAATTTTTGAGCTGTGATTCTCGCCTAAGCTCGCGATCATTCTTCGATTACAGCACGCATAAGCTCTGTGTAATTACGCTTGTGCCGTTAATGTTCTCTCGTTGTCATTGCACTCGTTCCGTTCGCCAACAGTACAGTCGCTTCCATAAAATCCGTGTCGGTGCGCGTTAATCCAAACACGTACAGCTATCAAATCATACTTCTGCAGCCATTTGTATACCAACACTTTCAAGCCATACCGTTACTTCTTGTGTGCGACGTCTACTCGTCATGGTGAATTTAGAAGCTAGTACAGTTGCGCCTGAAGAGCGAGTGAGGTTTTATAAGCTCAAGGTTAAATCAGTATTTGAGCGTTTAAATAGGTTGCAAATTAAAGTTGAAGCGGAGGCGCTTACCGATCACAGTGACAGCACCTTATCAGTTTTATTGGAGCATATCGGCAAAATAAGCAGTTACTTTGGTGAAGCCCACGACCACCTAGAGGACCTTCATTTTGATGAGATGCACAGTGACTTGCGCATGGATTTCGATGACTTAATTTTGGTCATGCAGTCTTCAATATTGTCTGAAATTCAGAGCCGCAGCACTCAAGTTCCACGCTTAATAGACCAATGACGCATATGCAGGCTCCCGCTCCTAAACTACATTCCGCACCTGCGCTGCCGCCATTAAAATTACCTACGTTCAGCGGTGGATATGAAAAATGGGCCGATTTCTACTCAATGTTTTCAACAATCATTGATAGTCGACCCGAAGTCAGCAACATGGAAAAGCTTCAACATTTATGATCCTGTCTAGACGGCGTAGCGTTGGACACAGTTCGCTCTCTGGAGATTTCAAGCGATAACTACATGAAGGCCATAAACCTATTGAAAGAATGATATGATAACCGACGTTTAATTTTCCAGGCACACATTGTAAAGATCTTGGGGCTGAAGAGGGTAGAGAACGGATCTACCAGCAAGTTGCGAGAACTATCGGACAGTTTCAATGTGCATATGCGTGCACTCAGCAGCCTGAAGTTTCTTCATTTATTGAGCTCCGTTGCCGGACCTTGGAATCGATGGAGTTTGCTATGACGAAATATTCATCCAGCAAGCCTGTGAATAGTAGTAGCAAATTTGACACCAACAGATCAGCATTCCATGCAACGGACCACAGCGCACAGAGTTGTGTCTTTTGCAATACGGCAGAGCATACTATCTACAAATGCTCAAGATTTGCAAATTTGTCACCTAGTCTACGCCTGAATGAGGTCAAATGGGCTGGACTATGTTTGAACTGCTTGAAAGTCGCAGTAGCTCTGGCAAGCCAACATTCATCGTCATCAATGATGCAGGGCATTCCTACGCAACCCCCAGCCCCATCTACTACTCTCCTAGCCCAAGATCTGATCAGCGATGTCGTGCTACTGGAGACCGCAGTGGTCCTGGTATAAAATCGGTTTGGTGAATTAGTTCCTTGTCGTGCACTTTTGAATTCAGGCTCACAACTGCATCTTATTACAGCTAGATGCGCCCATCAATTACAGCTTAAAAGGACAAAGTCATCCTCAGCTGTCTATGGTTTAGGCGACTGCAAAGTGGCCACCGATGGAAGTACGGTTTGCGTCACTCTTCGGTCTCACGACTCCATGTATGCAAATAGCTTCATAGACACGATAGTCTCGAATGTAACTGGCAGACAGCCCTGTTCTGATGTGAACATAAGCACTTGGAGCATACCACCAAACATAACTGTGGCTGATCCAGCTTTTCATATTCCGCAGCGATAAGATTTGCTTATCGGAGCTACCCTTTTCTATGAGTTGCTCTGTGTAGGTCAAATCAAGTTGCCGCCTGGACTGTCACTTTTACAGAAGACTCGTCTTGGTTGGATTGTGTCTGGAGGCGGAATTCGCAGCCCTAACACCGTACTCAGATACAGATACAGACTCTCGTTCTGACGCCCAGTTGGACAATCTCGTTCGGCGTTTCTGGGAGGTTGAGAGCTGCAATGACTCCGTCGTAAGGATCAGCACAGAAGACTTGGACTGCGAGGCACATTTTGTAAAGCATTATACTCGAGTAGCCAATGGCCAATACTCAGTGCGCTTGCCTGTCAAGCTTAATTGTGAGCTCCTCGGTGAGTCTTATCAGCATGCGTGTCATGCAGGAGACCACTGGAATTTTGGCAGGTGGAGGATTCAAATTAAGGAAGTGGTGTTCAAGCCATCCCATGGTGCTGGACGGCATTACAGATTGCGACAAGGAATCTCTTATAAAGTTCAATAATGGCAGCGACATTACAAAGACACTTGGCCTTGCATGGGATCCAGCATCTGATCAACTTTTGTTTTCATACTTGGCTGTGGACTCGAGCTGCAAGCCCTGTAGACGTTCTGTGCTTTCGTCCATTGCTCGGTTCTACGACCCCCTTGGACTGGTCGACCCAGTAATAACAAAGGCAAAAATATTCTTACAGCAGCTGTGGAGGCATAAGCTTAATTGGGACGAGAGTCTTCCTTCGGCACTTCATACTGCATGGCTTGAAATTTGCAGTAACTTTGGCAGCGGTCTTAGGACTGCATTCCCTAGGCTGGTGATAGTTCCAGACGCTTATGGAGCCAGCATCGACGCTAATGGAGCCTGTATCTACATCGTATCCAAGGGGCAACCTGGCATTAGCAGGTTACTTTGCTCAAAGTCTCGAGTCTCTCCCTTAAAGACGCTTACGGTTCCGAAGCTGGAATTATGTGGAGCAGAGTTACTAGCACGTCTGATGGATGAAGTAGCTGGCTTAGGCATTTTCACAGGTCAGTTCCACTGCTGGTGTGACTCTACTTTCGCATTATCCTGGATCAATGACGAACCCGGACGCTTCAATGTATTTGTTGCAAATCGCATCGACACGATACAGGATCTCACATCTACAATGGAGTGGCACAACGTACCTACTGAGTTAAATGCCGCTTACATATCATCTCTTTGATTTAGTTTCTAAGCCCAGATCGCAGTGGCCAGTCTCGGTGCTTCCAGAGAAAACTTCAGTGGAGCGTCGGAAGGCTGTTCTTCTCGTAGGGCGGGCAGTCTGCGGCGCCTCTATGGATTGCAAGTATGCAAACTCTTTTAGTCGTCTGCAGCGTATCTTTGCATATGTATCGAAGTTTATTCATAAAGTTCGTGGTCCAGGACTCATCTTTGGGAAGAAATAAACACACTTCAAACTAAAGAAACTCTTTCATCATCCAGCAGTCTTGCCTCCTTGTCGCCATTCTTTGACGAATTTGGGATGCTACGTGTGGATGGTCGTCTCAAAAACACTACATTGAACTTCGATAGACGCCATCCAATCATCTTACCCAGAAGTCATCCAGTAACTCGGGCCATTATCATGCGTTACCATCAGAGAAACCCGAGCAGTGCTAGCGTTGGTTCGATCCCAGTATTGGCCAATTGGTGGCAGAAAAACTGTAACTAGAGTGATTCATAAATGCGTGATATGATTTCGGGCCAAACCGCGATTAGTAGAGCACATAATGGCAGATCTTCCCAAGGATCGCGTCGAAGGCTGTCGTGCGTTTTGGGTGACTGGAATCGATTTTTTCCGACCTTTCTTTTGCAAGCCTGAGGCACGAAATAAGGCTCCTGTAAAATGTTACGTCTGTGTTTTTATCTGTTTTGCTACGAAGGCTATATGGTTGGAATTGGTCAAGGACTTAACCACTACTGCATTTCTGCATGCTCTACAGCGGTTCATATGCACTCGAGGAAATCCAAGTCAAATTTGGTGCCCGCAATCAGCTTCAGGAGTTGAAACGTCTATTTCTGTCAGACGCTTATCAGAATGTACTAAAGGACTTCTGTCTAGCTGACTCAATTGAATGGTATTTCATCCCTCCACGAGGCTTCAGTGAAGCAGCGAAACATCATTTTTACCGAGCTGCTGGTCCTGCTATCCTGGCCTATGATGAGCTTCGCACGTTGGTCTGCAACATCGCGACTGTTCTTAATTTTCGACCTTTAGTTTCGATTTCAGAGCATCCAGCAGATTTAGCCTGCGCATTTCCTTAATGGCGGCCCTCCTTCATCCTTCAGTGAGCCTAACCTTACAGGTCTCAAATTTAATCGTTACACGCTGACGGGAGGAGTACTTGAACCTTTTGCAGCAGCGAGCAAAATGGAGAGTATCTCAGTGTGTGATGTGGTTCTCGTAAAGGACGAGAATCTGCCACCGCTGAAGTGGGCGTTGGCCAGGATAGTCGAACTCATCCCTGGAAGCGACGGCGTCGCAAGAGTCGCCGTACTTAAAACGGAGGCTGGCGAAATTAGAAGGGCTACAAACAAGCTGTGTCTGCTGCCCATTAAAGATTCTGTTAAGGCCTAGGCTTCAACGGGGGGAGGAGTTAGTTTTAGTATAATTAAGAGTGGCTATTCGCCAATCCATACTATGTAAGAGAATTTGCATATCATTAAGAGATTTCGGCATCTTGTGCCGTTTTGCTCTCCGCCCTTTACACGCACTTTCGTTCTCACGACGCAGCGGCTCAACTTTGATAAGCCGGCGCTCGTAGATCAATGCAGGCAGTGCAATTTTGGAAGTCAAACTTCGTTATCGTTTTGGGCAGATGCTCGTGCGCAGCAGCTCTGCAATCACACACATACAAATATACATACAAACATGCATTCTAGCATATTGCACACATACGAACATATATACATTTAGAACAATTAAATAAACTGGTGAATACAGAAAATATACTTTTGTGTTCTATATAAAAAGCTATTCGAAAATCTCGATAGCTCAACATTTGGTGACCCCGATGTGATCTATACATATATAGATATGTCGGAGCGTCAGAGGTTCGAGCGGGCGACAACGTGTTGGTGGGTAATAAGAACACGTGTGCGTTGCTGCGCCTTTGAGTACCGCGCAATATGATGGCATTGGGAAGTCCCGTTTTAGCGGGGCGACAGCGTGTCGGCGCGTATTGAGTGTGTGTTGGTGCGTTGCGTCGTTGTCGCTGAGTGTGGTTCGGGGGTAGGCTCGAGAGAAATAGACACGAGAGTCAGTTGTGTTTGAGTTCTCAGAGCGACCGAAACTCGCTGCGCTAAACAATGGAAAACAATCTTAATGCTACAACATCAGAAGTGGGATCTAGCTCGCTACCTAATATGCCAAATGATCCATGGTGAGCGGTAATGGAACTTGTGAAAGCACTACAATCAACGACGTCAAAAACAACAACTAGTAAGACAGTTGTGTTGCCGAAATTTAACGCAGATCGTGTTGGCGCCGACGCATCCGCGTGGTGTGCTATAGTAAATATGATTCTGGAGGAAAATAACATAAAAGGCAGTGAGTTGATGATGGCTTTGAGTGCAGCGTTGGAAGACAATGCGTCGCAGTCGCTCTCACGAATATATTATCCTGACATAAATTGGACCGAGTTTAAGGAACTTTTTGTACAGCGCTTCACCAGTGTAGAAACACAAGCAGCTATGTTTTTGACAATGTTTGACTCTGGAGCGGAATGTTCGTTGATTAAACATAAGATAAGTACTAAGTTAGTCGGTAAAAGAATTAACAACGTAGTAATGTTGAAGGGTATTGGGAATGACAGCATTTGTAGTACATTCCAAATACTTGGCAACGTAAAAATTAACAATCATTGTATTGAGATGCTGTTCCACGTTTTGGGCGATCGGTGTTTGGATAGCGACATTGTGATTGGTCGAGAAATACTTTCGCAGGGTTTTTTTGTGTCACCGGGAAAATTTGAAATTGTTAGACCAAAATCTTTAAACTCTTGTTCAAATCATGATATATTTTCTAAATTGGATACTGATCATGTCGGCGAAGATAGGGATAAATTAAACGATTTATTAGAAAATTATTCAAAATCTTTTATAAAGGGAATTCCTTCTTCTAGAGTCAGTAAAGGTGAGATGAAAATTAAGTTAGTAGACCTCAGAAAAATTGTTCAAAGAAGACCATAAGTCTGTCCAAATGAAAGAGAGTTGGTATGCGAGAAGATTAAAGAACTAGTAGAATGCAATGTCATAAGGCCAAGTTGCTCACCTTATGCAAGTTGTTCAGGCATGAACATAAAGAAATAGCCGAAGATCATAAACATGTAATCTACGCACTCACGACTAGGTTGAAGTACGTAGAAATGACAAGGGTCACACATGTAGAATCTATAAATAGGCTAAGTACACAAACATTAACGCTGAGCCTTACAAACTCTGCGATTAGTTAAGAGTACATAAACACCAACGCTGAGCCTTACAACCTCTGCGATAGACTAAGAATAGA
Source organism: Drosophila nigricruria (assembly GCA_037075265.1). Lineage (NCBI taxonomy): Eukaryota > Metazoa > Arthropoda > Insecta > Diptera > Drosophilidae > Drosophila > Drosophila nigricruria. The sequence continues at coordinate 65,136 of JBAMCI010000079.1, forward strand.
TAAAGACCAACGCTGGGCCTTACAAACTCAGCAATAGATAAGCTAGATTTAAGGGTTAAAATTATGCATGAGTCAGTATATAAATACACTGGCTCAGAAGAATAAATTTAATATACTACTGAACATCATCAGATCAAGTCTACTCATGGACCTTCGCGCCGGAGAGATCAATATATTATTGATCGTCAACGCAGCGAGTGTGTTCAAGGTCCGTTGAGCCGGAGATTGAAGTGTATTCATGATCTAAGTGAAATCATGGTCCTTCGAGCCGGATAGATAAAGTATATTCAAGGTCCGTTGAGCCGGAGATGGAAGTGTATACATGATCTAAGTGAAATCATGGTCCTTCGAGCCGGATAGATAAGAGAGTTCTAAAAGTAAGGCAGCACATTGCAGAAGTGTATGCCAACCTAGAGCTCATCAACCAGGAGAAATGTCTTCACGACGAAGTGCCAGCACAATGGATGTGATGGTAGACCTTGCAGATAGGAGAGTTCTAAAAGTAAGGCAGCACATTGCAGAAGTGTATGCCAACCTAGAGCTCAGCAACCAGGAGAGGTGTCTTCACGACGAGGTGCCAGCACAATGGATGTGATGGTGGACCTTGCAGATAGGAGAGTTCTAAAAGTAAGGCAGCACATTGCAGAAGTGTATGCCAACCTAGAGCTCAGCAACCAGGAGAGGTGTCTTCACGACGAGGTGCCAGCACAATGGATGTGATGGTGGACCTTGCAGATAGGAGAGTTCTAAAAGTAAGGCAGCACATTGCAGAAGTGTATGCCAACCTAGAGCTCAGTAACCAGGAAGAAATCTTGGACTACAAAGACAAGTTAAATTTCCTGTGGAACAAAGTCCAGTCAACGCTCACGGATTTAGAAGCAAAGTACGAAAAATTTGCTTTCGAAATCGAAGAAATCGATGAACTGGAGTGCAATGTCAACCTACTGACAAAGAAGCTGAACAGAAAAATAGGTGACTTGCACAACATAAAAGAAGACGTTCCAGAGCTGCCAAAAGTGGATCTTCCTCATTTTAATGGAAATTCCAAAGAATGGGCAACGTTCTTCGAGCTGTTCTCCGAGGTAATTCACAGCAGGAAGGATATCAGCGATACAAGGAAGCTGAACTATCTGAAATCTTGCCTCAAAGGAGAAGCCAAAATGGTAGTAGGCCATTTATTAATTGGATCGTCTGCTAGCTATAATGCAGCGTGGGAGCTAATATGCAAGCGCTACGAAAATAAGCGCAAAATATTTGCTAACGCCGTTAACCAGCTAGTGGACATGAAACTGCTGAAGAACAATGATGAAGGCAGTATCCGCAAGTTCTTGGACACAGCAACTGAGTGCATCTTTATCACCAAAGAAAAAGGAAAAATTGGTAATGATGCTGATGCTTTATTCGCTCAGATTTTGCTGAGGCGATTCTCGGCGGAAGTCCTGCAGCTTTACGAGCAGCATGTAAAGAAAGCCAGAGAAATTCAGTTCTTGAACAATTTGCTGGAGTTTATTGAGCAACTGTACAACTCTGTAGACTCAGTGCAAAAGAGTGCCGGCCATGCGACTATGGAAGCACAGAAAACGAGGTACAAAATATGTCGTTTTTGCCAACTGGATGGCCACGACTTAACCAGATGCCAGGAATTTAGAGCCGAGCCTGTTAAAAAACACAAGGAGTTTGTGTTTAAAAACGCACTATGCTTTAAATGTCTTGACACTCATCGTATTAAAGATTGCATAAAGGATTGGCCTTGCAATCAATGCTCTAAGTCTCACAACGATTTGCTTCACGAGGATGCAAAAGAGACCGTCAGCAGCAATTCTTTAAAAGAAAATAAAGGGCAAAACACGTTGCTGGCAACTGCGCTCATTCGGATTAAAAATAAATCTGGAAAATACGAGCGGCTGAGGGCTCTTATTGATGGAGGTTCACAAAGAACCTTGATATCGGAAGAAGCCGCACAACAGCTCAAACTGCGCCAAATCAAACGGAACGTGGAAGTTCAGGGAATTTCACAGAGTGTGGAAGTACTTAAAAGTAGCGTTTGCTTAACGATAAAATCAAGAGTTAAAAGCAAATTCGTCACCACAATACAGGCACTGGTCATGCCTAAACTTCAGAAAGCTCTACCGAGCAACAAAATTGACATGGATGTCAATAAAGATTGGATGGGCTGTGAGCTAGCAGACCCACACTTTAACGAACCCAGTACTATTGATGTTGTCATTGGCGCTGATTTACTCCCCCTAATAATGTTGGGAAAAGTAAAGAAAGTAAACAACACTCTGGGACAAAAGACTGAACTTGTATGGATTGTTTCTGGCAACATAGCTAGACCATCAAGCAACAAGATAATCAGCGCAACAAAACTCTCGAAAAAAGGCTATGGCAAAACTACTGCAAAAGGAGCTGCAGGAGAAGCTATAACAACATCAAGGAGAGAAGGAGGAAAATCTAGAATGCAAAAAATGACAACTGGAAAAGGAAGATCAAAAGCAGAGGGAGCAACAATGGATGTAATACCAAAACAACCCGATGCAACTGCCAAAGCAAGCACCGCCAGGAGATATCTTAAAGAAGCCAACAGCTCGATCGCCAAGAAGCAACGTAACGAGACGCTGCGACCGGATGAGCATGAAGCCAATGCTAACACAACTGGGGTTCGTCGTTCCAGACGTGGTCAAGTGCCGCTGCGCTATACCTGGATGCACAGCGTAAGCGATCCCTTCCAATTTATACGTAAGGTAATGCACGCATCCAAGAAGTCATCGGCACACAAATCCCAAAGGCGAGAAGGTGCGACTGCTGATGGAGGACGTTCTATGAAAAACAGACCACTGGCTGTCATTTTCTGGCCCCCCGCAGAATGTTCAGGCATGAACATAAAGAAATAGCCGAAGATCATAAACATGTAATCTACGCACTCACGACTAGGTTGAAGTACGTAGAAGTGACAAGGGTCACACATGTAGAATCTATAAATAAGCTAAGTACACAAACATTAACGCTGAGCCTTACAAACTCTGCGATAAGTTAAGAGTATATAAACACCAACGCTGAGCCTTACAACCTCTGCGATAGACTAAGAATAGATAAAGACCAAGGCTGGGCCTTACAAACTCAGCAATAGATAAGCTAGATTTAAGGGTTAAAATTATGCATGAGTCAGTATATAAATACACTGGCTCAGAAGAATAAATTTAATATACTACTGAACACCAACACAGCAAGTCTATTCACAAGTCCTATGATGTTAGTGAACAAAAAGGACGGGTCTCATTGCTTGTGTGTCGATTACCGCGAATTGAATACGAATACAGTTTCTGATAAATATCCGTTGCCTCTAATAGCAGATCAGATAGCCAGACTTCAGGGAGCAAAATATTTCACATGTCTAGATATGGCAAGCGGATACTACCAAATCCCTTTACATGAAGAGTCAATAGAGTGTACGGCTTTTGTCACTCCAGACGGCCTATACGAATTTTTGTCAATGCCGTTTGATCTTAAAAATGCACCTTCAGTTTTTCAGCGTACAGTGATGCATACGCTTGGGGAACTTGCAAATACATTTGTAGTTGTCTATACGGATGACGTATTGGTGGTGGCTACAACAAAAGCTGAAGCTTTAGAAAGATTACAGATTACTCTTGATATTCTCACGAAAGCTGGATTTATGTTCAATATTAAAAAGTGTTCGTTTCTCAAGTCGACAGTTCAATATTTGGGATACGAAGTGAGCGCATCAAGAACTAAACGTGACCTATCTCCCAGAGCACAAAGATGGTGGGCTTATTTACAGTAGTTCTCATTTGATTTGCAGTATAGAGAGGGTAAACGAATGGCTCATGCTGATTTCTTTTCCAGAAATCTCTCATCGGCTGATGTGATTGACCTTCTAAAGTTCCTGAAAAACGAGTTAATTTGGCAGAGATATCTAGTGATTGGCTTATGGCTGAACAGCGGAAGGATTTCGATATTAGAAGAAGCAGGATTACTTTATCGAAAATTCAGAGAAATGGTAGAACTCGATCTTTGCCAATTGTTCCAAGGGCATTCAGATGGTCTGTAATAAATCAGATTCACGAGACAATCATGCACTTAGGTTGGGAGAAGACTTTAGATAAGGCCTATGATTATTATTGGTTCGATAGCATGTCTAAGTATATACGAAAGTTTGTTGAAAACTGTTTTACTTGTAAGATGTCAAAGTCATCCTCGGGTAAAATTCAAGCTAGAATTCATCCAATACCAAAGGTCAGCACACCTTGGCACACGATACACATAGACATAACAGGAAAGTTGAGTGGCAAGTCTGATCAGAAGGAATATGTTATTGTCCAAGTGGACGCTTTTACCAAATTTGTTTATTTAACACACACACTGACAATTGCATAGATGCTGTGACTTCGGCTGTATCTTTGTTTGGAGTACCAATCCGCATAATAGCAGATCAGGGTAGGTGTTTTGCTAGCTATAAATTTAGTGAGTTTTGTTCTCAACAGAAAATAAGTTTGCATTTGATTGCGACAGGCGCAAGTAGAGCTAACGGACAGGTGGAACGCACTATGAAAGTTTGTTGAAAATTGTATTACTTGTAAGATGTCAAAGTCATCCTCGGGTAAAATTCAAGCTAGACTTCATCCGATACCAAAGGTCAGCACACCTTGGCACACGATACACATAGACGTAACAGGAAAGTTGAGTGGCAAGTCTGATCAGAAGGAATATGTTATTGTCCAAGTGGACGCTTTTACCAAATTTGTTTATTTAACACACACTTAAGATTGATGTTGACAATCGCACAGGTGCTGTGACATCGGCTGTATCTTTGTTTGGAGTACCAAACCGCATAATAGCAGACCAGGGTAGGTGTTTTGCTAGCTCTAAATTTAGTGAGTTTTGTAGTAGGCTCGAGTAGGCTCGGGTAGGCTCGAGAGAAATAAGAGACACGAGAGTCAGTTGTGTTTGAGTTCTCAGAGTGACCGAAACTCGCTGCGCTAAACAATGGAAAACAATGTTAATGCTACAACAAATATATATACATAAGTTCTTCAAGTTACCGTTTGCGCATTAACCGTTTTATGTCAATTACTTTGTACCGCTACTTATTGCATAGTCGTCAGACACACAATCGTTTCGACTTGCAATACAGTGCCGTCCATAAAAACAGTACCAACGCGTTCAGCTATTGTGCGTGCATTAGTTGTAATACATACAGGCATTAAATAGTGGCGATTTAATAAAGAGTTTTTTAATAACCCAATTAATAAAACAATTTAAATTCATTTCTGAGCAGTGATTCTCGCCTAAGCTCGCGCTCATTCTTCGATTATAGCACGCATAAGGTCTGTGTAATTACGCTTGTGCCGTTAATGTTGTCTCGTTGTCATTGCACTCGTTCCGTTCGCCAACGGTATAGTCGCTTCCATAAAATCCGTGTCGGTGCGCGTTAATTCATACACGTGCATTTCCATGCAAACACGTACAGCTATCAAATCGTACTTCTGCAGTCATTTGCATACCAACACTTTCAAGCCATACCGTTACTTCTTGTGTGCGACGTCTACTCGTCATGGCGAATTTAGAAGCTAGTACAGTTGCGCCTGAAGAGCGAGTGAGGTTTTATAAGCTCAAGGTTAAATCGGTATTTGAGCGTTTAAAAAGGTTGCAAATTAAAGTTGAAGCGGAGGCCCTTACCGATCACAGTGACAGCACCTTAACAGTTTTATTGGAGCATATTGGCAAGTTAAGCAGTTACTTTGGTGAAGCCCACGACCACCTAGAGAAGCTTCATTTTGATGAGATGCGCAGTGACTTGCGCATGGATTTCGATGACTTAATATTGGCCATGCAATCTTCAATATTGTCGGAAATTCAGAGCCGCAGCACTCAAGTGCCTTATAGTTCCACGCTTAGTAGACCAATGACGCATATGCAGGCTCCCGCTCCTAAACTACATTCCGCACCTGCGCTGCTGCCATTAAAATTATCTACGTTCAGCGGTGGATATGAAAAATGGGCCGATTTCTACTCAATGTTTTCAACAATCATTGATAGTCGATCCGAAGTCAGCAATATGGAAAAGCTTCAACATTTACGATGCTGTCTAGACGGTGCAGCGTTGGACACAGTTCGCTCTCTAGAGATTTCAAGCGATAACTATACGAAGGCCATAAGCCTATTGAAAGAAAGATATGATAATCGACGTTTAATTTTCCAGGCACACATCGTAAAGATCTTGGGGCTGAAGAGAGTAGAGAACGGATCTACCAGCAAGTTGCGAGAACTATCGGACAGTTTCAATGTGCATATGCGTGCACTCAGCAGCCTGGGCACAACAGAGCAGATAGCCAGCGCCATGATAGCTCAGGTGCTGCTACAGAAGTTCGATGTGGCCACACAACCTTAGTGGGAAGAGAAATTGGAGGATTCAGAGACGGCATCTCGTATACCTACATGCGAAGAAGTTTCTTCATTTCTTGAGCTCCGTTGCCGGACCTTGGAATCGATGGAGTTTGCTATGACGAACTATTCATCCAGCAAGCCTGTGAATAGTAGTAGCGAATTTGTCAGCATTCCATGCAACGGACCACAGCGCACAGAGTTGTGTCTTTTGCAATACGCCAGAGCATACTATCTACAAATGCTGAAGATTTGCAAGTTTACGCCTGAATGAGGTCAAAAGGGCTGGACTATGTTTGAACTGCTTGAAAGTCGGCCATCAGTCGCGACAATGTGGCTCGGGCGGCTGCCGAGTCGGTGGAGTTTAGCATCACACGCTCCACCTCGGCAACTCCAGCACATCACAAGCAGTAGCTCTGTCAAAGCAACATCAATCGTCATCAATGATGCAGGGCATTCCTACGCAACCCCCAGCCCCATCTACTACTCTCCTAGCCCAAGATCTGATCAGCGATGTTGTGCTCTTGGGGACCGCAGTGGTCCTGGTAAAAAATCGGTTTGGTGAATTAGTTCCTTGTCGTGCACTTTTGGATTCAGGCTCACAACTGCATCTTATTACAGCTAGATGCGCCCATCAATTACAGCTTAAAAGGACAAAGTCATCCTCAGCTGTCTATGGTTTAGGCGACTACAAGGTGGCCACCGATTGAAGTACGGTTTGCGTTACTCTTCGGTCTCACGACTCCATGTATGCAAGTAGCTTCATAGACACGATAGTCCCGAATGTAACTGGCAGACAGCCCTGTTCTGATGTGAACATAAGCACTTTTTCATATTCCGCAGCGAATAGATTTGCTTATCGGAGCTAGCCTTTTCTATGAGTTGCTCTGTGTGGGTCAAATCAAGTTGCCGCCTGGACTGTCACTTTTACAGAAGACTCGTCTTGGTTGGATTGTGTCTGGAGGCGGAATTCGCAGCCCTAACACCGTACTCGTGACTTCGAAGGTACCTTCAGAGCCAGATAGAGACTCTGGTTCTGACGCCCAGTTGGACAGTCTCGTTCGGCGTTTCTGGGAGATTGAGAGCTGCAATGACTCTGTCGTAAGGATCAGCACAGAAGACTTGGACTGCGAGGCACATTTTGTAAGGCATTATACTCGAGTAGCCAATGGCCAATACTCAGTGCGCTAGCCTGTCAAGCTTAATTGTGAGCTTCTCGGTGAGTCTTATCAGCAGGCGCGGCGCAGATTTCTCAATTTGGAGAGGAAATTAAGTCGCTTGCCTCATATAAAGACTCAATACTCAGCATTCATGAAAGAGTACTCTGAGCTGGGTCACATGTCGCGTGTTCCGCGCGAATTGTTTCAACACTGCAGAAGACAGTACAACCACTAAGCTTCGTGTCGTTTTTGATGGGTCAGCTGCTACATCAAGTGGTTATTCGCTAATATTCAGGTCCTGTCATTCAGCCGAAGATGATCAACATATTATTGCGTTTCCGAGCCTATCCAGTTACACTCACCGGAGATATCTTCAAGATATATCGCTGAGTGAAGGTGCCTGTACCGGACCACTACCTACAATGTATTCTTTGGAGAAATTCACCTGACGTTGAATTAGAAGTGTTTAAGTTGGACACTGTAACTTATGGAACGAAACCGGCCATAGATGAACGAGATGCGTTCCCACTCGGCTCAGAGGTGTTGCTTCGCGATTTTTATGTCGACGAATTGATCTCTGGAGGAGAATCAGTAGAAGAAGCAAGGCGTGTCATGCAGGAGACCACTGGAATTTTGGCAGGTGGAGGATTCAAATTAAGGAAGTGGTCTTCAAGCCATCGGCATGACAGACTGCGACTAGGAATCTCTTATAAAGTTCAATGATGGCAGCGACATTACAAGACACTTGGCCTTGCATGAGATCCAGCATCTGATCAACTTTTGTTTTCATACTTTGCTCTGGATTCAAGCTGCAAGCTCTGTAGACGTTCTGTTCTTTCGTCCATGGCTCGGTTCTACGAACCCCTTGGACTGGTCGGCTCAGTAATAAGAAAGGCAAAAATATTTTTACAGCAGCTGTGGAGGCATAAGCTTAATTGGGACGAGAGTCTTCCTTCGGCACTTTATACTGCATGGCTTGAGATTTGCAGTAACTTTGGCAGCGGTCTTAGGACTGCATTCCCCAGGCTGGTAATAGTTCCAGGAGAGAAGGTAGAGGTCCATGGATTTTGTGATCGACATCGTATCCAAGGTGCAACCTGGCATTAGCAGGTTACTTTGCTCAAAGTCTCGAGTCTCTCCCTTAAAGACGCTTCCGGTTCCGAAGCTGGAATTATGTGGAGCAGAGTTACTAGCACGTCTGATGGATGAAGTAGCTGGCTTAAGCATTTTCACAGGTCAGTTCCACTGCTGGTGTGACTCTACTTTCGCATTATCCTGGATCAATGACGAACCCGGACGCTTCAATGTATTTGTTGCAAATCGCATCGCCACGATACAGGATCTCACATCTACAATGGAGTGGCACTACGTACCTACTGAGTTAAATGCCGCTTCCATATCATCTCTTTGATTTAGCGGTCCTGACTTAATTTCTAAGCCCAGATCGCAGTGGCCAGTCTCGGTGTTTCCAGAGAAAACTTCAGTGGAGCGTCGGAAGGGTGTTCTTCTCGTAGGGCGGGCAGTCTGCGGCGCCTCTATGGACTGCAAGTATGCAAACTCTTTTAGCCGTCTGCAGCGTCTCTTTGCATATGTATCGAAGTTTATTCATAAAGTTCGTGGTCCAGGACTCACTATCTATCACTATCATCTTTGGGAAGAAATAAACACACTTCAAACTAAAGAAACTCTTTCATCATCCAGCAGTCTTGCCTCCTTGTCGCCATTCTTTGACGAATTTGGGCTGCTAAGTGTGGATGGTCGTCTCAAAAACTCTACATTGAACTTCGATAGACGCCATCCAATCATCTTACCCAGAAGTCATCCAGTAACTCGGGCCATTATCATGCGTTACCATCAGAGGAACCCGAGCAGTGCTAGCGTTGGTTCGATCCCAGTATTGGTCAATTGGTGGCAGAAAAACTGTAACTAGAGTGATTCATAAATACGTCATATGATTTCGGGCCAAACCGCGAGTAGTAGAGCACATAATGGCAGATCTTCCCAAGGATCGCGTCGAAGGCTGTCGTGCGTTTTGGGTGACTGGAATCGATTTTTTCCGACCTTTCTTTTACAAGCCTGAGGCACGAAATAAGGCTCCTGTAAAATGTTACGTCTGTGTTTTTATCTGTTTTGCTACGAAGGCTATATGGTTGGAACTGGTCAAGGACTTAACCACTACTGCATTTCTGCATGCTCTACAGCGGTTCATATACACTCGAGGAAAGCCAAGTCAAATTTGGTCTGACAATGCCACCAATTTTGTTCGTGCCCGCAATCAGCTTCAGGAGTTGAAACGTCTATTTCTGTCAGACGTTCATCAGAATGCAGTGAAGGACTTCTGTCCAGCTGACTCAATAGAATGGCATTTCATCCCACCACGATCTCCTCACTTTGGTGGTTTGTGGGAGGCTGCAGTGAAGACAGCGAAACATCATTTTTACCGAGCTGCTGGTCCTGCTATCTTGGCCTATGATGAGCTTTGCACGTTGGTCTGCAACATCGCGGCTGTTATGAATTTTCGAGCATTAGTTTCGATTTCAAAGCATCCAGCAGATTTAGACGTATTGACGCCTGCGCATTTCCTTAATGGCGGCCCTCCTTCATCCTTCAGTGAGCCTAACCTTACAGAGCTCAAATTTAATCGTTTGGATGCCTGGCAGCGTGTAAGCTATCTTCAGCAGGTATTCTGGCCAATACTCAGTGCGCTAGCCTGTCAAGCTTAATTGTGAGCTTCTCGGTGAGTCTTATCAGCAGGCGCGGCGCAGATTTCTCAATTTGGAGAGGAAATTAAGTCGCTTGCCTCATATAAAGACTCAATACTCAGCATTCATGAAAGAGTACTCTGAGCTGGGTCACATGTCGCGTGTTCCGCGCGAATTGTTTCAACACTGCAGAAGACAGTACAACCACTAAGCTTCGTGTCGTTTTTGATGGGTCAGCTGCTACATCAAGTGGTTATTCGCTAATATTCAGGTCCTGTCATTCAGCCGAAGATGATCAACATATTATTGCGTTTCCGAGCCTATCCAGTTACACTCACCGGAGATATCTTCAAGATATATCGCTGAGTGAAGGTGCCTGTACCGGACCACTACCTACAATGTATTCTTTGGAGAAATTCACCTGACGTTGAATTAGAAGTGTTTAAGTTGGACACTGTAACTTATGGAACGAAACCGGCCATAGATGAACGAGATGCGTTCCCACTCGGCTCAGAGGTGTTGCTTCGCGATTTTTATGTCGACGAATTGATCTCTGGAGGAGAATCAGTAGAAGAAGCAAGGCGTGTCATGCAGGAGACCACTGGAATTTTGGCAGGTGGAGGATTCAAATTAAGGAAGTGGTCTTCAAGCCATCGGCATGACAGACTGCGACTAGGAATCTCTTATAAAGTTCAATGATGGCAGCGACATTACAAGACACTTGGCCTTGCATGAGATCCAGCATCTGATCAACTTTTGTTTTCATACTTTGCTCTGGATTCAAGCTGCAAGCTCTGTAGACGTTCTGTTCTTTCGTCCATGGCTCGGTTCTACGAACCCCTTGGACTGGTCGGCTCAGTAATAAGAAAGGCAAAAATATTTTTACAGCAGCTGTGGAGGCATAAGCTTAATTGGGACGAGAGTCTTCCTTCGGCACTTTATACTGCATGGCTTGAGATTTGCAGTAACTTTGGCAGCGGTCTTAGGACTGCATTCCCCAGGCTGGTAATAGTTCCAGGAGAGAAGGTAGAGGTCCATGGATTTTGTGATCGACATCGTATCCAAGGTGCAACCTGGCATTAGCAGGTTACTTTGCTCAAAGTCTCGAGTCTCTCCCTTAAAGACGCTTCCGGTTCCGAAGCTGGAATTATGTGGAGCAGAGTTACTAGCACGTCTGATGGATGAAGTAGCTGGCTTAAGCATTTTCACAGGTCAGTTCCACTGCTGGTGTGACTCTACTTTCGCATTATCCTGGATCAATGACGAACCCGGACGCTTCAATGTATTTGTTGCAAATCGCATCGCCACGATACAGGATCTCACATCTACAATGGAGTGGCACTACGTACCTACTGAGTTAAATGCCGCTTCCATATCATCTCTTTGATTTAGCGGTCCTGACTTAATTTCTAAGCCCAGATCGCAGTGGCCAGTCTCGGTGTTTCCAGAGAAAACTTCAGTGGAGCGTCGGAAGGGTGTTCTTCTCGTAGGGCGGGCAGTCTGCGGCGCCTCTATGGACTGCAAGTATGCAAACTCTTTTAGCCGTCTGCAGCGTCTCTTTGCATATGTATCGAAGTTTATTCATAAAGTTCGTGGTCCAGGACTCACTATCTATCACTATCATCTTTGGGAAGAAATAAACACACTTCAAACTAAAGAAACTCTTTCATCATCCAGCAGTCTTGCCTCCTTGTCGCCATTCTTTGACGAATTTGGGCTGCTAAGTGTGGATGGTCGTCTCAAAAACTCTACATTGAACTTCGATAGACGCCATCCAATCATCTTACCCAGAAGTCATCCAGTAACTCGGGCCATTATCATGCGTTACCATCAGAGGAACCCGAGCAGTGCTAGCGTTGGTTCGATCCCAGTATTGGTCAATTGGTGGCAGAAAAACTGTAACTAGAGTGATTCATAAATGCGTCATATGATTTCGGGCCAAACCGCGAGTAGTAGAGCACATAATGGCAGATCTTCCCAAGGATCGCGTCGAAGGCTGTCGTGCGTTTTGGGTGACTGGAATCGATTTTTTCCGACCTTTCTTTTACAAGCCTGAGGCACGAAATAAGGCTCCTGTAAAATGTTACGTCTGTGTTTTTATCTGTTTTGCTACGAAGGCTATATGGTTGGAACTGGTCAAGGACTTAACCACTACTGCATTTCTGCATGCTCTACAGCGGTTCATATGCACTCGAGGAAAGCCAAGTCAAATTTGGTCTGACAATGCCACCAATTTTGTTCGTGCCCGCAATCAGCTTCAGGAGTTGAAACGTCTATTTCTGTCAGACGTTCATCAGAATGCAGTGAAGGACTTCTGTCCAGCTGACTCAATAGAATGGCATTTCATCCCTCCACGATCTCCTCACTTTGGTGGTTTGTGGGAGGCTGCAGTGAAGACAGCGAAACATCATTTTTACCGAGCTGCTGGTCCTGCTATCTTGGCCTATGATGAGCTTTGCACGTTGGTCTGCAACATCGCGGCTGTTATGAATTTTCGAGCATTAGTTTCGATTTCAGAGCATCCAGCAGATTTAGACGTATTGACGCCTGCGCATTTCCTTAATGGCGGCCCTCCTTCATCCTTCAGTGAGCCTAACCTTACAGAGCTCAAATTTAATCGTTTGGATGCCTGGCAGCGTGTAAGCTATCTTCAGCAGGTATTCTGGACACGCTGGCGAGAGGAGTACTTGAACCTTTTGCAGCAGCGAGCAAAATGGAGAGTATCTCAACCTGGCTTATCGGTTGGTGATGTGGCTCTCGTTAAGGACGAGAATCTGCCACCGCTGAAGTGGGCGTTGGCCAGGATAGTCGAACTCATTCCTGGAAGCGACGGCGTCGCAAGTATCGCCGTACTTAAAACGGAGGCTGGCGATATTAGAAGGGCTACAAACAAGCTGTGTCTGCTGCCCATTAAAGATTCTGTTAAGGCCTAGGCTTCAACGGGGGGAGGATGTTGGGCGCAGCAACACCTAGTTTTACTATTTAAGATAACTTTGCATATCATTAAGAGATTTCGGCAACTTGTGCCGTTTTGCTCTCCGCCCTTTACACGCACTTTCGTTCTCACGACGGAGCGGCTCAACCTTGATAAGCCGGAACTCGTAGATCAATGCAGACAGTGCAATTTTGCAAGTCAAACTTGGTTGTCATTTTGGGCAGATGCTCGTGCGCAGCAGCTCTGCAATCATACACACATACAAATATACATACAAACATGCATTCAAGCATATTGCACACATACGAACTGTGAGGAACAATATAGACGGGCACGTAGTGTATGTATAAGTGCATGTATTTGCTGTGCAGTTATGCATATATGCGTGCCCGCATGTATTGTTCCACACAGCGACGCGAGTACGATAGTAGCGACCCTCGCTACTGGAAAGGGCGCAGAGAGCGACGTAGTCTGTCTCTGTCGCTCGTATGTGTTCAGCGCATTGCTCGCGTCGCTCTCACGGCGATCATCGGCGACCGTTGGCCGAAGTACCGCTTGTGGCTGCGAGAAAGTAGTGTACACTTTCACTCGTATGCCAATAACGGTGCTTTGGCCAATGAGTGCTGCCACGCAGATTTGGGCGATTTGGCGGCACGCCAAATCACGTGATGCTGCCGTTTTCGTTGACACGAGCGGCAGACAGGCCCCGTTCTGCGCCGAGCCGGCGCCGTCATACCGCGAAGCAGGGCCTGCGTCGCTGCTATAAAAGGCGCCCGCAACTCGGCACCGGACAGTCAACAGAAAGTAAAAGTGAAAGTATTGAGTGGCTGAATGAGGGAAGGATTCCCTATTCAATCAGGATCGTAGACATTGCGAAGCTGCATGGACGCCATTCGCCGCTTAGAGGTCGAGGCGCTGACCGCCGTCGAGGACAACGAGCTGCGTGAGCAAGAGTGAAATCGTGACCGGCACATTTGTTCTGCTATCCACCAGTGCCACCGCCGCCCGCCTGCAAGAGATGCAACGAGGATCGTGGAGAGCCACATCCACCCCGCAGCCAGAAATAAGGCCACGAGGACCGAGCGTACAGCGGTGAAGTACCCAAAAGCCGCCATGCGGCGACACGGGGCTCTGCCCATGGCACAACGAAGCCGCTGGAGTTTGGAGTAAGTGAGTGGTCGGCCGACACAGGCATGGCTCAGATCAGACCGATAACGAGTAGCGATGCTAGCTGCTCAAAGGCATGGCCTTAAAATGGTACGTGGCCAACAACAGGCACTGGACAGCGTAGGAAACGTTTGTCAGAAGCTTCCAGGAGTTATTTCTGACCAGGACCATGTGCGGGGAGTTGAAGACCAGGGTTGCTCGACGGAGGCAGATGATGGCGAGCCCTTCAAAGCCATGGTAGAGATAAATCTCGATGCGGCCACTACGCCATGCGGTGGATTGTGAGCTAAAAACTATTTGTTACAATAGTTTGCCCGATCTGAGCGCATATTTTTTTTTTTTTTTCACCCGGTCCATATCAGTTCCGTAGTCTGATGGAGCTGATACTGCTGGCGAACGATTTCGAGGATCTGGAAAGGGATCGGGAAAAGCTGCAGCAGCAACAGCGAGGCAGTAGGACGCGGCTGATGGCCATGGACGACGCTGAGAGCCCGGATGAAGAAGAATACCACCGAGACATGGCCGTTGAAGAGTCGAAACCTCGACCAGCGCCCAGGACAGGCACAGCAGGGCCTAGGACACATGTCCAGAACCCCGCCCGGGCATGCCGGATATGTGGCCAAGAGGGCCACTACGCCATTTAGTGCCGCAACGAGGCGTCTGAAGTTTTGCTGGCAATGCGGGCGCATCGGCGTGCGAACAGCGACGTGTTGCCAGTCGGGAAACGGCCAGAGGCACCCGCCATCCAGAGGCGAGCGGGAGCAGCTTCGCGGAGGCCCCAGACACTAGTGGGTAGTCCTCTGGATGAAGGCACCCAGTTGTCGGCGATTAGGGTCATCGAAGCTCATCAGCACAAGGCCACAATTGATACTGGGGCCACCAGCAGCTTTGTGAGCGAAAAGCTGGCCGACAGGCTCTGAGAAGTGGGCGTGAGGCGCGCCACACGAAGACGCGTAAGATTGGTAGACGGCAGTTGCAGTCAGGTGGACTCGCAACTGGAAACTAGAATCAGGCTGGGAAGTCAGCAAATCCGCATTTTGTTGCTGGTGCTGCCAGGCGTGATCGACGATCTGGTGCTGGGCTGGGATTTCTTGGCCAGAATGGGCATCGCATTTGAGTGCGGTGGCTTGGAGCTGAAGATCAAGCCCACAAATACGCCACCAGGTGGACAGCTGGAGGAGAGGCTGTCAGTGGCTGTCAGAAGCACTGAGGTGAGTCCACACACGCCAACGGAGGCGAGTCCGGGACTTCAAAACCCACTCCATGAGGATGTGGAGGTGGATACTTTCCTAGTGGAGGGAACTCGTGACGTTTCAGGACGTGAAGGTGATGATCACGGAGCATCGGATCACGATGCAGGACAAGCGGCCCATAAAACAGCGCTATTTTCCGAAAAATCCAAAAAATCAAGGCCGAGATTAATCACCAGGTGGATGAGCTGCTGGCCAAAGGCTGCATCGAGCCGTCCAAGAGTCCTCACAGCGCGCCAATCGTGATGGTCAAGAAGAAGACTGGGAAATGGCGGCTGTGTGGATTTTCGGCAGCTGAATAACGGATCGATTAAGGACGGCTCGCCGCTGACGCGGGTGCACCATATTTTGGACCAGCTGCGAGAGGTTCGATTTCATAATCAGCTTGGATCTGAAGGATAGGTGTTGGCAGATACCGATGGAGAAATCCAGCCGGCCATTGACAGCATTCACAGTCCCAGAAAAAGGGCTGTACCAATGGAAGGTGATGCCGTTCGGGCTCCATTCGGTGCCGGCAACATATCAACGAGCGCTGGACTAAGTTATTGGCCCAGAAATGATGCAAGCATGCCTTTGCCTACCTGGATGATATCATCGTCATTGGGAAAACACGCCAAGAACACATGGACAACCTGCGGGAGGTGTTAGTAAAGGCCAAGCTGACGGAATCACCAGTCTTGGCGTGCCCAGATTTCTCAAAGCCTTTCTGCTTGCAAAAGGACGCGAGCAACTATGGACTTGGAGGATGGAGAGCGTGTGATCTCGTATGCCAGCCGAACGCTGAAGAGGCACAGAGCGGAATTATTCGGCAACAGAAAAAGAGTGTCTGGCCATCATCTGGGGCATTCGGAAGCTGAGGCCATATCTAGAAGGCTACCATTTTATTGTGGTAACAGATCACATGGCACTGAAGTGGCTCAACTCTATTGAGAGCCCTTCAGGGAGGATTGCTATATGGGCTCTGGAGTTGCAGCAGTACGACTTCGAGATCAGATACCGGAAAGGCAAGCAAAATGTTGTGGCCGATGCGCTATCACGGCAGCCGCTGGGCGAAGAGGAGCGCCGCTTGGTGACGAGCAAGGACAATGCAGCTGGGACAGGATGTCGCTGGATTGTCAAGAAAGCTTCGCCAGGAGCTGCGCAGGAGCCCAAAGAAGTTTCTGGATTATCGGGTCGAGGCTGGAAGTGTGTACAGACACATTCCACATCAGGCAGGCCATGAGGACGTGGTTGCGTGGAAGTCATGTGTGCCGAATGGAGCAGCGCAAGCAAGTTCTAGAAGAGAACCACGACGCAGCCACCGCGGGTCACCTTGGGATGCCGAAAGCAGTTCCTCTTTGGGCATGCGAGGTACTGACTGTATCGGGTATAGCACCGGCAGACTGGCGTACATACGTGCAGCGGTGCGAGCTGTGCCAGCGCTACAAGTAAATCCAACACCAAGCGGCAGGGAAAATGCTGACCAAGATCCCCGAGGAAACCATGGGCAACGGTGTTCGCCGGTTTTGTAGGTCCGCTACCCTGGTCGAAGCCTGGGCATACGATGTTGTTGGTGTTCATCGATCGCTTCTCAAAATGGACTGAGATGGTGCCATTCAGCAGCGCAAACACGGCGGCGCTCCAAAAGGCGTCCCGGGAGAGGATATTGACACGATTTGGCGTGCCAAAGGTACTCATCACCGACAATGGTACTCGATTCCCACGCCAAATCGCGCATTCAAGGTGTTCCTGGACGATTTAGGCGTCCATCGCGAGCTGACAGCGCCATATACGCTGCTGGAAAATCCCACCTCATTGGGCAAATCGCACGGTGAAGACCGTGATCGTGCAATTTGCGGGCAGTGATCAGAGGTGTTGAGATGAGGCGTTACCGAGCGGACACTGGCAGTCAACAGCAGCGTTTCGGCGTCATTAGGCTATACGGCAGCGTTCCTCGCGCAAGGGCGTGAGCCAAGATTGCTAAAATCACTGTTCGACGCAGCAGAGGGCAGTCCGGTGGAGCGAGCAACGAAAATGGCCGAGGTGTTCCAGGTGGTGCGACGCAGCCTGGAGAAAGCCTCTCAGGATCATGCGCGGCACTACAATCTACGGCGGCGGCAGTGGAAGCTGGCTGTATGGGACAAGGTGTGGGCAAAGGAATGCCACTTGTCCAATGCCGTGGATGGATTCGCAGCGAAACTGTCCGCACGATATGGAGTACCATATACGGTGGTCAGTTTGATCTCCCCCGGTTATCTGCCGGATCGCTTCAGAGGCAGATAAACGGATCAGGATGGCTCATGTGGCGGACCTGAAGCTATATCGAGCAGAAGTGGGTGAGTTGCCAGCCAGTTTGTAAAAAAAAAAAAAAGGAGTGAATACACATAGCTATGTGTATTAGCCAAAAACCTGCATGTATGTAGGGGAAAACATCGTCCGCGCAAATCAACTCCACG
>JBAMCI010000080.1:0-13310 GCA_037075265.1 Drosophila nigricruria
TAAAATGCATTAAAAGCGCGGCAAACAAGCAGCCAGAAGTGGACAGAACAAGCAGCCGTAGGGCTGGCTGCCCAGCGAGAATTAAGCTCCCGCACTCGGCGCTGGCATTCCGAAGTTATGCATTTTGAAGTGTCTGGCCGGGGTCTGTGCTGCTGCTGTCTGACAGAGGGAGAGAGCGGGACTAGACAGCCGCTCGCCTGCTGTTTACAGAGCTACTTAATCGAAGTGCTGCCAATGCCGGCAACAGCAGCAGCAGCGCGTTGCATCCTCACTGCAGCTTCTCCTCCTCCTCCTGCTGCTGCTTGTCCTGTTCACATTAAATGCAAAAATGTTTTTTTCTGTTGCCTGCCTCCCTTGCTGCATTTTGTTATTATTTTATTTCATTTTACTTTCTGCCCGTGTTGGCCTCCAATTTTTTGCATTCTGTTTGCTTCCGGTTTTCATTAATGGTCTTAACATAAAAATACAATTTGCTGACGTTTAACTGGTTTGGCGGCTGTGAATAAATTGTTGAGCGTTGTTTGATTTCATTTTTCCACACTGCGTTTAATTGATTATGCTACAATCGATGGCCTGCTCCGAGGCTTTAAGTGTGTGCAGCGAAATATGAGTTTCCGCTTTGTGCAGATATGCTCTGGCAATATGAGATTAGCAACAGATCGATAATCGATCTGTTCAATTGAATGCAATGTGATGATTGTTTCAATTGATATAGTATTTTATTATAGTTTATTTATTATTCTATATAAATTGAATTGTAAATGTGAAACATTTGAGCAAAATGATTGATTCGATTCATTTCAGCGAAGTATATGTATGTCATAGTCAGTCAAGAGGGATTCATACTATGCTCGAACTTCATTTCAGCGATTTACATGCATGTAAAAAGTTAGTCAAGAGTGATTCTTACTATGCTCGAACTTCGAGCGCCAATGTAGCATGTTCGATCGAACATGCTTGTATGGAATGGAGATCAAACGGAACGAATGACCGAAATCTCTTTACAAATACTAATCTCTTACAAGCTAATCTATAGGGCGAATAGCCGCTCTTAATTTACAATGTAAGACACAGCGCTGGTTGCTGGGCTCAACGGGAATATTTTACATATTTTTGTGTTTATATTCTCTAATGCCAAGCACAGACTTTGCAGCATCGCTTATTAAGAAAATAACATCTATACCTTAACTCTGTTTTTCCATGGCATTTTAAAGAACTTATCTATCAATGAAGCTAACAGAAGGAGAAGCAGCAGTAAATATTAAAGTAGGAGACAGTCATACGTATGCAGATTTTGTAAAGTTACGAAGCTCACGTGCTTCGCGCCTTTTCCATGTTCTTCCCGCCTACTCTTCGTTTGAGCGCCAACGCTCGCTCCTAACTCTCAAGCGACCCATCTCGTCGCGTGCCCGAAAACTAATTAACTCTCTGCCCTTAATTCTACCACTCTCGAGCCGCCCGATCGCCTCGGCGACGCAACTCACCACAGCGCTCGCTCCTCACGGTGGAGTTTTCACCACGCTGCGCAGAGTTGCATCGCCGATCGTCGGCGCGCACTCGAGCCGTTACATTTAAGTTTCAATTTTTTTACATACATCTTGCGCTCTTATTACAACTACCTTACTCATTACTTATATGCTATCTTATTGTAAATAAGGATGTGAGGCAGCTGCTCCTAAGGCCGCCAAATTGTAAGGCGGCCTTAGGATAATTCATTCTTTAATATTTATATAGATCTCTTAAACCTATAAATAATTTAAATATAATTTGTGGTTAAGTATATATTAACTTAATTATATTATATATAAGAATATATGTTGAGTCAATGCATATATTTCCTTACCTCATTCTTATTTATAATTTTTCTATTATTTAAGTCTTCTGCTGTTTAAGCTATGGCGATCTAAGCTAAACTGAACGTTGCTACGATGAGCGACCCTTTTTATACAGATTTCTTATCAACTGAGAACATTTTTCTTACAGCTCACCTCTATTGCTATGGTCTGCCATGGACAGCATAAGTGTTTTTCCCACGTCTCTATACTCGATCGTTTGAGTATGTTTGTAAATTACCCAATGCTCTCCCAGATATGATGCTCTCCGTCCACTTGAAGACAAAGGCAGTATTATAGCAGCATTATAGCGAAAGAGACCCGAATGAGGTGACTCTGCTCATGCTTGAAGACCAACTCTTCTCATTCTTATTTCCACTCTCATTCTTCCACTCTCTACTGTTCACATTTTCTTCACTTATTATAGCAAGCGTATGTCTAACTATCTGTTTATTTTACTGCATTAATTTCTCACTTACTCTACATTATTATTAACTCTCATTACTTCCCATTAAACTGCAATTAACCATAAACATCACTCGAATAAGTTTAATTAGTTGAGTAAACTGTCAAATGCTGATATTGATTCGATTAACTACAGAGTTAATGGCAAGTGTCGGCCTGGTCTCGTCTCTCTTTGATGTTTGGCCGCATGTTACGTTGACAACTGCAGTTCAAGTACTCATCAGTGGGCGCCCTCTGCCTACCTGTGCGCTCCCTCTCTGACTCGCCGCCCGACAACTCTCCAACTGCTGCTGCTGCTGCTGCTGTTGCTGCAGCAATAAACCAAAACAGCAGCTCAAATTGGCCGACAACACCAGGCGAAACACTCCGCACATTTCAACGCCCTTTGCAGCCGCTGCTTTTCATTTAATTGCGGTTGACTTTTGGGGCTTTGACAGACAGACAGACAGAGAGAGAGACTGAGCGACAGTCAGACAGCGAATCACATTGGGGAAATTGGCAACGAGCTTTCTGGGCCCCTTACCCTATCCACTTGGCAACAAAATGCCAATCATCAATCAAGGTGATTTGTTTCAATGCCCCAGCCACAGATTTCACGCTGTTCCGACTGCAGATGGACATGGAACACACACACATACACACACACAGAGGCAGCCGTCGATGAGCTCGGCTAGCTACCAGCTTCCTGTTGCTCCACATTGCTTACCACATGTGGCCAATCACTTGCATACACTTCAATTGATGCGATTGCAGACCCTCCCAGCAACAGCAGCAGACCCAGCAGCAACAGCTGCTGTTGTTGTTCATCAATGAATTCAATCACGAAAATGTTGCTGATCCCCCCAGTTCTAGGCCATGCCTCCATTTGTTGCATATTCATGAGCGCAGCCGCTTGCCTGCTTCAGTTGAGTTACTGACGTGGCTTTGATTTAATTGCCTTGATTTTGTCTATAATTTATTTTGAGCCATGTCCGCCAACAATAAACTATGCCCCGCCATAAATTGCTGACGCCTCAATATTTAAGTTTTCTTTGTCTTTCCTTGTCGTTTTCCTCTTCTGCTGCCAGCAAATATTTCGTATAATTTACCCATGACTGCGCCGCACTGAACTTGTCGCCGCGATTCCGTTTGACTATGTGGCTGAGTGTAGCTGCTCGCTCGCAATCATCGGGAGTTTTATGGCCAAGGGGACAGTACATTAAGCTGTGTCAGAGATGCGAGTTTATGATGAGGAAACAGGTGAATGAAATAGTATTTGTCGTATGTTATATGGAAATAAATTTAAGCAACATTTGTAGAATATGTAAAGAATTTATTGAGCGTAAGGAATGACTCCTTGTCGTGAGGATTGCTGAGGGAAAACTAAATTCTTCATATTCTTAAGCTCAGTTTTTTTTGTTTTATTTGATATATTATAAATATATTTATATATATTTGCAATTTATTATCATATGCTAAATTCGTGTTTAATTTTTGTTATTTATTTAATTTATTTTAATATTTTTTTTATATTTTTGTTAATATATCTTTTAAGACTAAAGCTCAATTTGATAGCCAGAATCAATTGTCATTTGTTATTTTGGTTTATTTGATATATTATATATATTTTTTTTATATATTTGCAATTTATAATCATATGCTAAATTCGTTTTTAAATTTTATTTATTTATTGTATTTCTTTATTTTTTTTTTAAATTTTTTTATTTTTGTTAATATTTCTTCAAAGACTAAAACTGAATTTTATAGCCAGAATCAATTGTCATTTCTTTCTACTTCATATACATTTTAACTCCTTTACAGGGTATTGATTGAACTTCCATTTTTATTAAACTCAATTCGATTTTGCTCTATTTTTTGGCATGTTTTATTTTTATATCATTTTTCCCTGCGTACACAAAAATTGCGGAAATATTTCATTTTTGCCGTGGCGCTGTTCGCCTTTCTGCACGTTCTCCTTCGCCTTCGCCGTCGCCATCGCCTTTCGCCTGGCAGCTGCAGACCGCAGCTTTACATTTTTAACGCTTTAAGAAGTATTTTTTTCTCTCACATTTTTGTCGCCATTTCGTGCACGCCTTGGCTTCCATAGCTGCATTGCTCACGCTTGTATTCAGCAGTTTATTTTGCTTTTTCTTCTTTTTGTTCACTTGTTTTTTTTCGTTGAAATTCCATGGAGGTGTGCGCATAAATTTTTGGGCGCCTCTGCCCTGCAGCTCTAGCACTTATGCAAAGGGTATGCTGGCAGATCGTTCAGCCAGCTGCATGTTGTAGCCCCCTCCCCCCAAAAAACATGCACTGGAAGACGAAGCGATAGTCGACGACTAAACTCATTTTAAAGCCAGACTGATTGTAATTTCATTTGGTGCTCAGCCCAAGTGCCGACTCGCATACCTTAAGGCGGCCCTCGTTTGGTGCCTATTACCGATTTTGGTTATTTCATTTTCCAAGCGACTTCAAATGTCATTTCCTTTAGCCTGCCTGACTGCCTGGCTGCCTGGATGCCTGCCTGTCGCCCTGTGATTTGTGACCTGAGTAATCGTAATCGCGCTTTATCTATTAGTTACATTGCCGCCTTCATTTTGCTGGGTCTTCTGCATGGCCTTCGTCCTTCGTCTTGTCCTGTTCAGCTTGGCGTCTTTAATGAAATTTACTTGGGTTGCCTTTCTATTTACTTTGTGGCACAAAATTAATAAAGGCGAGGTGCACGGTAGCGGCAAAGGCAAAGCCAAGTGGAAACTTAATCCCCAAGGAAATTATGTGAAAAATGTGCGTGGCCAGCCCAGCCAGCCCAGCCACCCAACCATCCAGCCTCCCAACCACCCAAAGCACTGGCCATCATCATTTCATCTCATCTCAGCTGTTGTGGGTGGGCTTCGACCTTTCCCAGTTTAAGTTGTTAAACGGCGCATAGCTGTAAATATTTTTGCACAAACGTGCAGCTTATGGCCTAAAAACCCATTGAGAAACCTTTTTTTTTTTTTTTTTAGCCTGTTTTAATGTAGTCTGGTTTTATTTTATTTGATTTGCCTTTTTTTTTGTAGTATAGTAGCCCAGCGCAATTATTATTAAGTGTTCGCCGATCAGAGGCGGCTCAAATGCAAATGGTCGATTAGGCAAAGTGAAGGTGATTCAAATTTGAGCGGACAATCAGTAAATCTATCAATGACTCTATGAGCTCTATATGCATTTAACTCCAACAGCTTCTAGCCAAAGAGTTATTCAAGCTTAATCAAAAGTTTATTTGACTTTATTTAAAATTCATCAACCCCCCTAGAACAACGCCTCTGTTAGCAGCATTCATTTTTATGGCTTTGTAGCCATTTTTTTCTTTACAGTATTTCGGGTTATGGGCTTAGTGAAAATATACAAAAAAAAAGAGAAAAGGTCGCCGACAAGCCATGTTAAATTTGTATGAGTTTGCTTTGTTCTTTGCCGATTGGGTGTGAAGGGGGTTGGTTAATTTCAGGCTGCGTATGAGTTATGTGCGGGACAACTTAAACAAAGTGTGCGTGTGTGTGTGGGGGGGGGGGCAAAATGGCCGTCAAGCTAAACATGCCCAGCAGCGTTACCTTGTGAACCTGTCCCACTGGCCTTTGAGCTGGTCGCGTAATAAGCACAATTGTCTTTTGGCTTTGTGAACGGACGCACGGACCGCATCAAAGTGTCAATTACAGCCATCGAAAGGACGAACAACAAACGGAGTGTGGTCTGAGTTGGTGTTGAGTGGGGGAGGGCCGCTCTCACAGCTGGACTTGAAGTTGAGAGTAGAAAATTCGCAGAATTCCCGGCTAAACTGCTTGTCACACGGCTGGCCGCTTGGCTGGCTGGCTGTTGCATAATACTAATGTAATTGTCAGCTCATTGTTTGTCGCAAGGATAATATCGCAATTAGCCCGAACATGGCCGGATAATTAGTTGCATAAGCCCAAGGCAGAGAAAAGCAGCAGCTAAGCTATCAATGACACTTGCTGAAAATAAACCTAAAATATAAATAACAATTGGCAAATAATTGATAGAAAAGAAAAACTTTTAGAGGAATTTAACTGAGCTTAATAAATGCTGACTGAGTATAGTATTTAATTTTGTGATTGCAGCATAAAACTATATATAAAGTCAGTTAATCCAGACACACACACACGAGCTTTACTTATTGTTAATTACATGCATGCTTCATTTGCCGAAAGTTGAGCCCAGCTCAAATCAGGCGTATAATAAATTGATTGCAAAAGTACATAAATTCGGTCTTTGTATATTCAACTATAAATTACATATGTATGCATGCAATCATGCCTTGTTCTTCTTTGATCTAATTCAATAATTTGTTTAGCTTTTAATTGCATTTGATTATTTGTCAAGCTTAAAGTTGGCATCTTGATGTGGCTTAAATTTATAGCTGTCTTTTGTAGAGTTTGAGACTTTAAGCTTGCTTAAATAAGACATAAATTTGCATTTGTTTTTCACAATTATTAAATAATTATTAATTACTCTAGATATCTTATTCTTTATGGCAATTGCTATTTGCACCCACTTAAGCTTAAATTATTATAAAAAAAAATGGAAAACAAACAAAAAAACGACTTAAATTCTTAACTTCTTTGTGCTGTAAACTGTAAAATGTAAAATGAAAATGAAATTGTTTTTCTTTCTGTTAAAATTCAATTATTTTCTGCTTTCATATTCAGTGTCATTTCCGTCTTAAGCTTCTTATGTGTCAATTAAATGCATTTCAGTCTTTTTATGTACTTAACGCAGTTGCAAATTGCGACTTATTTATGCTGTTGAAAATCGTTGACGGACTTTAAGCTGATATTGATACATGTTGAGATAATGAGAGAGAGAGATATATATATATGAAAAATATCCCACCTGCATGTCTGTCTGCCTTTGGTAAGGGTATTTGCCCGTTGAGTTGACATATTTGTGGCTTTATTTCTTGTATATATATATATGCTTAAAAATGAAACCAAAATGCAAGCCACAGAGCAGCAACCGCTGAAACATTTTAAAGACATGCCAGTAACAACACCAAGAACATCAACTACACTAACAACAACAACAACAACAGCAACAGCATTAACTACAACAACAGCAATAACGACGGATTAACTCTCAAACCTGTAACTGAATGACCGCACACAGACACGCAGCAGGAGAGGCAGTAACTGAGGCATATTTGAGGGTGACTGAGTGGGGGAGTTGGGTGTGGGGGTGAGCACTGAGTCAGCCACATGTCAGAGACATTATGGAATCATGAACTTACTGCTGTTGTGCGGTGATGTGTGTATGTGTGTGTGTGTGAATGAGTGTGAGTGGGAGTGTGAGTGTGTACCTGTACGAGCAGAACTCCATTTGTGATATAGCTGTGGCTGCGACAACGATTTGCGGTCCAGTACAACACACAAAGCCAACCATATATACACACACACACACACACCCACACACATACACACCAGTATCTACAGTTACCAATACGCTTGGCCATTTCAATCATCAATCAAAGTGTTTTGTTACGACTTTCATACGTCATGTTTTGCCCGAAAAATCCCACCATGCCATACTGTTGTCTCTTCCGTTGTCTGTACATGTGTCTGTCTGTGTGTGTGTGTAGGTGTGACTGTGTGACACAAGTCGACATTTATGGTGTCGACAACGACAGCAAACGAGAACGTGAAGGATTCCATGCAGCTGCCAGACGACAATCAATCACATACCTCAATTCAATTCTCAATGCTGTCATTTTCAATTTCATTTCATGCCACACTCATTATGCTAAATATTTATGAGAACATAAACAGGCTAGCAATGCTCGATTGTGTTTCCTAATGAAGCGTAATTAAAAAACATTAAATTTGTTGACAAATCGCTGGCGCTTTATGTGTGTGAGTGCGTGTGTGTGTGGGTGTCAAATCAATCAAGCCTCCATTTATCGGCTTTATTGTGTGGCATTTGACAAACTTAAACAACAAAACTTAAGTTTCAATTTGAGAGCTTAGCGGCGTGGCTGGCCCAGTTTGTTGCCAGTTTGTTTTCGCTGATTGTTGTTGTTCGACTTGCTCAAGACTTACTCCTTAAACGAAAAAATGCGAGCCTTTGTGCGCCTTTTGATTTATAGATATTGGATCACATTGGCCAGACCCGACCCCAACAAGTGCTCTCACGTCGGGTAGCTAAACTTTATCAAGCGATTTGTTGTGGACTCAAAGTTTTTACCATTTAATGCCTGTATAGATAAAGTTAATTAGGGTATTCATAGCTGTTGGCAGCAGGTGTGGCCTACCAAGCCTTAAAGGGTATTTTAAAGAGCCATAGACCGGACCAAACGTCTTTTGCGGTTTCTCTGCCTCGCTTTGTGCTGAGCGCTTTTGTTGCATACTTTTAGGCGCGTCTCGATTTGTTTACAGTCAAACACGCTGACCGGCAGCAGCAGCAGACTGAGATAGAGAAAGGGGGGCCTGGTCTGGGTAAGCCAAAGCAGCCGCACAATTTGCTCGCTTGTTTTTGTATCTTTGCAGTGTCTGTTGCCGGTTTGTTTGCCTGTTTTGTGTGTTGCTGTTTCGCTCGCTCTATTGTGTTGGGGGTAAAAACTTTGTGCACTGATTGCAAACTTGTTTCAATTGTTTCGTAACCGACTAAGGAGCGAATACAGTTGAGGGAGCGGCTGGCGTCGCTGCCATGAAAGTCAAGGCAAAGCGTGTGCACAAATGGCCAAAGCTGCGGCTGAGCGGCAACAGCCATTCACTTGCATATTTCTGTGGCTTAGTTTCCGTTTTCAAACCAAACGAACAGCATAAAAACCTATTGAAAATTTGCATACGAAAATGAAATTCAAATGGGTTTCACCCACACTCAGCCTCTCACTGCCTCTCTCTCCATCTCACTCTCTCTCTCTCTCTCTCTTTCTCTTTTTGTCGCCGTCTCAATGTTTTGTCCAAGCTGCAATCAGGGAAGTTGGCTTTTCTGGACAAACTTTTACATTTTTTTTCTTATTTTTTGCTAGCTGAAACACAACTTTAATACACTTTGAACTATACATATTTATAGCTGAAATAACAGCAAATATCAAAGAGAGAGAGAGAAGGAGTTGTTGAAGGAGTTTCGCCTAGCCCCAATGAGTGGGCACTTTTAATCTAAAACGTTTTGATTTGCTGGACGCACCCACAAAAAAAGCCGACAAAAGTGATTTTCATTGAGCATCTCGTAACTTTGTAATGCAAATCTTTTAGCCCCCATCCATGGAATACAATCTGCTTGTCTCTCTGTCTGTCTGTCTGTCTGTCTGTTTGCCTGCCTGTCTATCCCTCATTGATTGCTGCTATCACTTTTGGCCTTTCTGCCCGCCCGGTTTACACAGCCTTTGGTTCGGCCAATAAAATGCAAATTGTTTTCCGCGTAAACAAAACGTTTTTAATGAAGCCATCAGCTAGAGATGAGCGCGTGTTGGGTAGGTAAAATTTATATAAAATTTAGTTGGAGTGTTAACAGCTTTGATGTAGAGTTATCTCTTAGAGAAATATATATAAACTCTGTATTAATTTTTTTCTTTTCTTTTAGAAGCTTGCAGATCACAAGTCAAAGTCTGTCTTTATTATTAAATATTATTATAAATAAATATAAAATGAATTCCTAATTTTGGATTCTTTTACAAATAGAGTAAAAATTAGTATTTCTTACTGATAAATTTCAATAAATTATAATTACATATATATTTTACTATATATATAAATCGAATGTTTTCTTTATGGTTCTCTTTTCCACAAATTTCTTAATATTTTAATTTGCATAACTCACGATCTTATCACGATTTTATGCTTGCTCACGCTACTCTCCCTGCTCTCCCTACTCTATTTTGGCAATCATTGTTCCTATTATCGCATTTCTTTAATGGTAAACTGTTGAATTTTGATGGCTTTTAATTGTCTTGAGCAACGCAATCAGTGGTTGCTTTGCTCTGCCCACTCAACTCTCTCTCTCTCTTTCTCTCCATCTCTCTCTGTGTCAGCACAATAGTTTTTTGGGCATCAGTTTTGTGCTGACTGGCTGACCCACTTATTGGTCACTTCTGGCACTGTTTCCGCTTGCCTTGCAGCCACTTGACTAAACAGCACTCAAATTTGATTTTGATTTATGCTGCCCGCAAACACGAATCCCAATTCGAACTCGAATGGCCAACTCAGACCCACTCACAACGATTGCATCTCATAACTCTGGCATCTATCGGCCGCTTCTCGTATTTACATGCTGCTTACACGCGCATTGGCGTGTAACGGAAATTGAGTAGCATTGAGCACTTGTGTGAAAGGGTTGCTCCAAATGGACCCGGGCTCCACCTCTCTCTTACCTCTCTTACCCCCATGCCAGGCAGAGCTCTGGGCTTTTGCTGTTCGGGCATAGTTCCGGTCTAACAATTGAAACATTTTTTTTTGTTTTTTTGTACTTTTTTCTGGTATTTTCTTTTTTGTTTTGTGCCTGGCTTTGCCGTAGACTGCTTTAGACACCCTCCTCAACTTACAGTTTCCATAGAAAAACACAATTTTCGCAATCTTTGCTTATCTTTTCATCTCACTCGTTGCATATACATAGTTCTTGTTGTTGTTGTTGTTGTTGTTATTGTTGCTATAGAAGATTCAAGCAGCTTTGAAGTGTTGCAGTGGGTATGAAGTGATGCCTCGCCTTACACTCCTTTGTTTGTTGGCATTAACGTCAATATTATGTAGTGTTGCAAGCGAGGGTTGATTGATAAGTTTAAATTTGCCAACTTCTATACATATTTATATTAATTGTTTATATTTATATTACTAAATTACTATATTTATATTAATAGCATTCGCTTTTTCCCATATATCTTTATTTCTCACACATTTATCTAAGCTTTTAGTTTGTTTCTTAACTTTAGAGTTTCATCTCTTTATCTTATCGCTCACCGCCTTTTTGTTGCTGTATGTATATTGCTCTGCTACGTTTTATTGTTGTCATAATCTGGTGGCTTGATGCAGCTTCACTTCACTTGCTCCGCCTACCACGCGCCGCTTACCGTCTCTGCCAACAGCCTTTGCCGTATCGGGTTAATGCCGAGGCACAGTTGCTGCTGCCCCGCACCAAGCTGACTCTCAATCACTTTTTGCATCTTAGTCGGAGTTTACTACACGTTTTTTATGCAGCCCCCTCTATATTGTTTTCTGCTTTTTCTTTTTTCCATGCCATGCTTTGCCGCTTTGTTTTCATTTTATGCAACACAAAGGTGTACCTTAGCTGCCTGCTTGCATACAATGTTATTGTTTCAACGTCTGCGCTTCGACTAAGGATATTAAATTTGAGCTCGATATACTTGCACTTTATGATATGCATGCATTTTCTATATATATATATATATATATGTATATTGAACTGCCCACAAACCGACTCTGCTGGCAATGCGTTAAGTTAATGCGATGCTTGTGTAACTTATTGGAAATCAAAGCAATCATACGCCACATTGGCTCAGCTGGCAAAGTACTCGGTTGACTATAAACTGAAAGAAAAAATGTGCCTTGACTTTGTTTTAGACTTGGCCAAGGTACAGACTGCAGGTAAACTGCAAAGAGTAGTATGTTTAGACAGGTGTTCACTTTATTTCACACATATTTTCTGCCTACAAATATATTCGAATTGCACCTCAGTTATTCTGAGTGTAGCCGGTGCCAGGGGTCAGTCATGAATATGCACTCAAGCGTCGTCAAGTCCTGACTGATTGCAACGCATTACGTTTCACATTTTTGGCACTCGATCTTTCTGCCCCGCTCCAGCGCCCCATCCAACCAACCAACCAACCAACCATCCAACCAAAGCCCCGCCCAGTGGCTATCCAGCAGACAAATCGCTTTGATTGATGCCCCTGGTTCAGTGCATTTGAGCTGCATACTGCAGTTAGTTACTGCTGGCAGTGCCGGCGGTTCGGTAATTGCTTTTGGGGCGCACCGTAAGGCTGCATAGACTCGATTCTTAGTCTCGTTCCCGTTTCCGATTCTATGTTCAACAATACGCACGCAATTACCGCAGTTGGGAGCTAGCAGAAGTACAAAAAAAAAAAGAAAAAAAATAAAGTAGAGAAGAGAAAAAGTTCAACTCTCCGGAGCCTGACGAAAGTTGTCATAGCTGCTGGGCCCAGGCGCAAACTTTTAGCTCTAATTGCCCAAGTGGTTTTCGAGTGGCATCACCGTCGCCAAGACGCTGCGTAATAGAGCTTCCTCGGCTCCATCCGCCGACCATCACACTCCGGACTCCCCTCTTCTCCCCTCCTTTTCTGGGCTGCAGTCAAAGTTTCTGTCATCCCCCAAAAAACTTGTTGGCACAAAATGCACAATCAAAGCTGACCGTTGGCGTTATTAACACAAATGAAAATTGCGGTCCAGCTCTCACATGGCAGTTACTTATATTTCAATTTATTAGACGTCAAAGTTTTCTGGCCAACTCTCTCTCTCACTGGCCAACAGCCACTTGGCCTAATGAAGTTTTGGATTAGTACTGCAAAGGGCACATATGTCTCCTCTATGTAATGCTCATATGCATGCGAATATCTTTAACGTCTACACAGGAACACACATGTGCCAGAATTGAAGATGCCAGCAAAGTTCATCCTCCACACCCATACACACACACACATATATTTGCCGAGAGTCCTGCATATTTACAGACAGTGTGGCCCCCTCAATTACGTTGCCAGGACACACACAGGTTGTAGCTTTTGACGCCGAGCATTTAACTTTTGCCTTTTTGGATAATAACTTTTTAGCGAATTGCATGAGCACGGCAAATGTTTATGTTATCACATTTGTTTCAAAATTTAATAATCTGCAGCCAACGGGCTTGCCAAATGCGATTTAATTAGATAAATAAATTTATATAATTTTTTTTGTGGAATTTACCACAAATGTAAACTATTTTTTTAATTAAGTAAAATAGTGTACTAGCATATTTATGATGTCAGCTTATATTAAGTCATAGTAAGTTTTTATTGGATCTGATTAGAGGAGTTTCAGA